>BPLR01005563.1:0-101961 GCA_021605095.1 Caerostris extrusa | reverse complement strand
AACTGGAAGAAAGTTTTGCCACCAACATTTTTTAACTTATTATCAATAATGCTATTTAATTATGAAAATAAGTGTCTATTAAATTCAATGTCAAATTTTCTTTAATATCATTTAAGACAAAAATAAGTTGGTCAATAATTTGGGATTTTTTTTCATGTTAAAAGTAAGAATTATTTAAACAAAGTGATAAAAGCGTGTGTGGTAAAGGAAAAGCAATTAGCAAAAAAATGTAAAATGTTTCAATAAACATTTTTTTTTGAAAAGATACAATTATATATATTTTTTCTAATCTGTGTTTTAGATGTAAAACGCATAACTTAAAAAATAAGCACAAATAAAAATATAATTCGATTGAAAAAAAATTAAAAATATAAAAACTAGAGGTATTTAATGATTTAGTTCCTTGTTAAATTTTCTTCAATACCATTTAAAACAAAAAATTAACTGATCCATAATTTTAGATTTTCTTAAAAGTAATTCTGCAATTAACTGCTGAGCTTACAAAATATGCAACTAACTGCTGTTTTGCGTGTTACAAAATATTGGCCTGATCGCCAAGTGGCTAGCGTTCTGTTGCACGGTACCACAGGTTTCGGATTCGCGTTCCGGTGGTGTCATGGATCTTCGTAGTGGTTCGGTATTCACTTTAAACCATAGGTCCCTGTCAAGTAGTAGCGTAAAGTTTGTGGGGGTAGTGTTACTCGTGTCCGTAGCATATCTTGAAGCTACACGTGTCCCCTGGTAGTGCTAAAAGAGTAACGTTGATGCAGCCCTTGCTTATGCCATAAAGATGAACTGTCTCTGTATTGTCAGCTGCATCAGGCAAACAAAAGTTACAAAATATGGTTAAAAAACGAATTTATAGCACAAATAGATCTTTGAATAACACTAATTATAACAAGTAATATAAAATTTTTTTTTAAAGTCAATTCTACTTTTTTTCACTATATTGCAGAAAAGTCCTTTAAAAATAATTTTCATTCATTTTTTAAGTTTATCTGGCGCCATCTATTGGTAGATGTATGCAACTTACATCTAAAAAAATTTAATTAATTAATTAAATTTAATTACTGAATTAATATTTGAAAAACTGTATTCACATCAAGTGTCATCCTCTACAAGTTCAAAAAAAATGTATTTGAACTGGAGTGGAGGAATAAAAAAAAAAGTATGATTATTAACGATTGAAAATTTGAACAAGATATATATAGGGAGAGTGTGAGCTAATAGAAGGAATTGAAAAATGATTCGAAATTAAAATGACTATTTTTAAATACTTTCACGTCATTAAATAAATTGCTTTAAAGAATTGGAAAAATTTTCTTCAACTGAATTTTTTAAATTTAAATTAGAAACACAATTTTTTGCAAAATTATATTTTTCCACATTATTGTCCATTTTTTAAAACCTCAAATTGTTTTTTGACTCTTAAAACATCAATTTTTTAAACCTGAAAATAATTTTAGACTTGAAAAACAATTTGCAATTGAATTAAAATAATTATTTCCTTTCACACAAATTTATTCTTTACTGCAACTTCAAATTGCAAGATTTCTTCCATCAACAAAACTGGATGGGATTTTAAACATACGAGTTTTACCTAACCTTTTTTCTACCTAAGTTTTTAAACCTACGAGTACTTCTTGCAAAAAATTTTCCCAGCTCCACTCCGATGGAGCTCGTAGCTGCAAGAGAGCTTTAAAGGGATTTCGCTCTCCAGTGATATTCTTCAGAGCTTCCCGATATCTATTTATAGACGAAAGGTGCATTTTGCCGAGGAAAAGGACCTGCTCTGTGAACTGTTACATTTCGAGACGTTTAACGCTCCGAGCGGTTTTTGGGGAAAAGCATTTGCATTGTCACGGGAAATTGAAATGGACTGAGATGTCTTTCAAGTACAATGATCAGGCATTGCGCTGTTTTTTAACCGACAAAAAAAGATTCTTCTTTCCTTTGTTGTATCGTATTGAAAAGCATCTGAAATGGAAATTGCAAGACGATTTTAGACGTCGTTATGTTTAAAAATGTGGTTGAATAAATAATAACAGGACCAAAAAAAAAAAAAAAAAAAAAAAAAAAATGAAACAAAAAAGCAGACATATTGTTTCTTAATTATATTTAATATAAATTCGATTTTTAATGAAGATAAGAAAATATGAAATGCTTTATCTAGATAGCTGTAAGAGAGATTTTAAGTTTTTTGTTAATGCAGCTGACAATGCAGAGACTGTTAGTCTTTACGCCATAAGCAAGGGCTTCACAGCAGTTAGTCTTTTAGCACTATCCAGGAGGCAAGTGTAACTTGAAGATAGGCTACGCACGCGGGAAACAGTGGTGGCGTCCATTATAGTCACTGATTACAAAAATAACTTGAATTTGATATCAATATTTTTTTAATAATTTTACTCAATACTATACCACTAAATGAAATGCTCTAAAGAATTGAATACAGATTTTCTCATCAACGTTTTTAAATTATAAATTAGAAACAATTTCTTTGCAAGAATATTTTTTTGACTCCTGAAAAACATCCTTTTTTTAAAACCTGAAAAGGATTTTTGGCTCTTGAAAAAAAACTTGCAATTGAATTAAAATATTTATTTCCTTTCAAACAAATGTATGCTTTACTGCAACTTCAAATTGTAAAATGTCTTCCATCAACTAAACTAGATAGGAGAGATATTTTTGAAACCTACGAGTATTTCTTACAAAATTTTCCCAACTCCACTCAGATGGAGCTTGTAGCTGTAAGAGAGCTTTAAAGTGATTTCGCTCTCCAGTAATATCTCTTGGGACATCTATTTATAGATGGGGGAGTACATTTTGCCGAAGCAAAGGATCTGATCTGTGAACTGTTACATTTCGAGACGTTTAACGCTCCGAGCGGTTTTTTCGGGAAATGCATTTGCATTGTGACGAGAAATTGAAATTGGCTGAGATGTTTTTCGGGTACAATGTTTCAGGTATTGAGCGCTTTTTAAACGACAAAAGGTTCTTCTTTCCTTTGTTGCATCGTTTTGAAATGCAGCTGAAATGGAAATTGTGGGTTGATAGGCAATTTTAGACGTCGTTTATATTTAGAAATGCTGTTGAATAAATAATAGCAGGACCAATATAAATGAAAGATAAAAACAAATATATTGTTGTAGGCAAAGATATCATATCTTTTATTTTTGTAGAAATCATGTTATGATAAATTATCGTACTGGAAATCCGAAAATCAATGTAAATGGAATGATATAGCTTAATTATATTTAACATAAATGTAGTCTTTAAAGAAAAAAATGAGTTACCAGTAAATATTCTATCTACTTCCACTCAGATAGTTGTAAGAGAGCTTTAAAGTGATTTCACTCTCCAGTGATATTCTTTTGAGTTGTTCAGGATAGTTATTTTTAGCAGTGCTTTTGCTGGGGCAAAGGATCTGCTCTGAATACCGTCTGTGACCTTTACATCTCGACACGTTTAACACTACAAATGTTACTCATGTCCGATTAGTAACATGCTCAACTAGCTGATTGATAGACTGGAATCTTTGGTGGCGTTCAATGTAGTCACTGATTACAGAAATAACTTAAAATTAAATTGATTTTTAAATACTTTTACTTAATATAACTAAATAAAATGATTTAAAAAATGAGAAAATGATTTTTTTTAATAATATTTTTTAACAAATTAGAAACACAATTTTTAGGAAGGATATTATATGTATAAGAAAACCATCCATTTTTTTTAAAACCTGAAATTAATTTTTGACTCTTTGAAAAACCACTTGCAATTGAATTAAATTATTTATTTCCTTTCAAACAAATTTATGCTTTATTGCAACTTCAAATTTCAAGACCAGACAGGAGAGATATTTTTAAAACCTACGAGTACTTCTTGCAAAATTTTCCCAGCTCCACTGAGATGGAGCTAGTAGCTGCGAGAGAGCTTTAAAGTGATTTCACTCTCCAGTGATATCTCTTGAGCTGCCCTGGATATCTATTTATAGATGGGAAGTGCATTTTTGCCGAGGCAAAGGATCTGCTCTGTGAACTTTTACATTTCGAGACGTTTCACGCTCCGAGCAGTTTTTGGGGAAAAGCATTTGCATTGTCACGAGAAATTGAAATGGGCTGAGATGTTTTTCGGTGCAATGATACAGGTATTGAGTCTTTTTTAACCGACAAAAGATTCTTCTTTCCTTTGTTGTATCGTATTGAAAAGCATCTGAAATGGAAATTGCAAGTTGACAGGCGATTTTAGACGTCGTTTATGTTTAAAAATGCGGTTGAATAAATAATAACAGGACCAATATAAACGGAACACAAAAGCAGATATATTGTTGCAGCCAAAGATATCATATTTTTTAGTTTCTAAAATCCCGTTATGAAAAAAATAATTGCGCTGGGTTACTTGGAAATATATACAAAAGGAATTAGTTTAATTATATTTAATATAAATGCAGTTTTTAGTGAAGGTAAAAAAAATTAAATGTTGTTACTCATTTAGCACTAACCAGGGGACACGTGTAGCCTGAAGATATACTACGGACGTGAATAACACTACCCTTACAACGCTCTACGATCTTATTAGACTGGGATCTGCAGTTTAATGTGGATTCCGAACCACTACAAACATCCCTGGTACCGTCGGGATTCGAGCCCGACACTTGTGGTACCGAGAGCCAAAAAGAGCTAGCCACTCGGCCATCAGGCCCTTGTAAGTCGGACTACCTGATAGGAGTTTTACAGGTTCTCTTCCTTGCGATACGCAAGTGCAGGGTCGTTCCTTAAAAAGTCCTTTTGGAATACACTCCAAAAGGCCTTTTTGTCATCTTACTTCAGCGAAGCAGAGCCACAGTAGATTTCTACTAATTACAAAAATAATTCGAAATTCAAATGAATATTTTTTAATCACTTGATATTACAACACTAAATTAAATGCTTTAAATAACTGGGAAAAAGATTTCTTCAATAATATTTTCAAATTATAAATTAAATTTTGTACAAGAATATTTTTATTTCAAACTATTATCAGTTTTTAAATCTAAAATTGGTTTTTGACTCTTGAAAAACAACTTGCAATTGAATTAAAATATTTATTTTCCTTCAAACAAATGTATGCTTTACTGCAATTTCAAACAGTGAAATTTTTTTCCGTCAACAAAATAGTATAATAGATATTTTCAAAACCTACGAGTACTTCTTACGAAAATTTTCCCAGTTCCACACAGATGGAGCTCGAAGCTGTGAGAAGGCTTTAAAGTGATTTCGCTCTCCAGTGATATCTCTTGAGCTGCTCGGAATATCTATTTATAGGTGGCAAGTGCATTTTGCCGCGGCAAAGGATCTGCTCTGTGAACTTTTACATTTCGAGACGTTTCACGCTCCGAGCGGTTTTTTTGGGAAAAAAGCATTTGCATTGTGACGAGAAATTGAAATTGGCTGAGATGTCTTTCAGGTACAATGATCATGCATTGAGTCCTTTTTAACCGACAAAAGGTTCTTCCATCCTTTGTTGTGTCGTTTTGAAAAGCAGCTGAAATGGAAATTGCAGGTTGTCAGGCGATTTTAGACGTCGTTTATGTTTAAAAGTGAGGTTGAATGAATAATAGCAGGAATAAAATAAATGAAACACTAAAGCAGATATATTGTTGTATGGAAAGGTATTTTCTATTTTCTAAAAATCATGTAATAAAAAATTATTAAGTTGGGAAGCCTGACAAAGTATATAAAATGAATGAGCTAATTTAATTATATTTAATATAAATGTAGTCTTTAAATTAAAAATGAATTACAAGTAAATGTTCTATTCAAGCTGGCCGGGATATCTATTTATAGATGAGAAGTGCACTTCGCCGAGGCAAAGGATCTGCTCTCAATACCGTCTGTGAGTTTTTATATTTCGTTGGGGTGTAAATTCAAACTGTTCGATTAGTAGCAGACGCAACTAACTGGTGGTGGACTCGAATCCAGTGGTGGCCTTCGTTGTATTCACTGATTTCAGAAATGAAGATGTTCGATGAATAAAGCGTTTCGGATCCATGGACAAGCGGCCTGTTGGGAGTCACAGATAAAATATCTATCCTTGAAATGTTAGAAAGAGTTCTTAAACAAATTTATATTCTTGAGTATATAAAAAAAGCTCGGCACGTGGCTGAGTGGCAACGTGGGCCGATGATGGGTATTAGAGCTGAGGTTCAATCCGCTGTCGCTTTGTTGCAGTCATTGTTTCAAAAGACGTGTAGTCTCGAGGGTGTTTGTGATGTTCAGCCTCTTGCCTCATGAGTCGGATTATCTGGTTTGAGTTTTCCAGGTTTTCTCCCATACGATACGGAAATGAGGTTTGGTTTGGTTTGTCGCTCTGAGGTCATCTTGTGCACTTTTTGGGCTATACAGACAGGGACTTACAGTTTAACGTGGATTCCGAACCACTAAAGAAACATTCCTTCACCGCCAGGATTCGAACCTGAAGCCTGAGATACCAAAGACCAGAGCGCTAGCCAATTGGCCACCAGACCGCACGGAAATGAAGGGTAGTTCGACTTTGGCGACTTAGAGCGAAGTCTGACTTCTACCTACGGAGGCTCCATAACAACAGAAGCTTCCCTTTATCTCCATCCATGAATCAATCCCGCACTGAGTGATTAGACACAACAAGACATTTACAAAAATATTTATTTATTGAGGAGTAGAAATTTATTTGATAAGTATAATTAATGATTGATTAATTTTTATGATAAGTATTAATATAAATTTAGTAGTTTGGAATTTTTTCTTATTGAATTAGAAAATTTTACAATAAATACGTATATTTAGGTAAATTCCTACATGCTGGGTGAATTACGAATTCTTATTGATTATGATATGAAATTGATGATTATTCAATGAAGAGTTTTTATAATGCATGACTAAAAGGATCGAAGAAATGTTCATAATTAACCCATATTTTATAATGAACGACATAAAGATATTAAAGATTCTTTGGTAGACTTTCTTTCTGCAGGTTTTAATGTCATCGTCATCAAAGTATCAAGTTCAATGATTTTTTAGGGGCGTTGCGTTAGTATTTCTGCAAGGCTGAGACCTTGCAGATCACCTTCTGCAATCAATCAGTTGGATCCCGCATTCCCATATCCAAGGGAAGGCGATCATAACTTATTGGACGTAAGATTAATGTCTTAAGAGTTCACGCACATCATTTCAAGATGAAGGTCGTTCCCTCCCGTTTTGGAATAATGGAATTCGAACATCGACCATCGCAATGATGGAGGTAGCTGACTTTTCATTCATTTCCTAAGGTTCATATGAAAAAAATTAAGGGTATGCTCGTATCTCATATTTTCTCCTTTCGGAACTCCACGAGTTAATTCGGCGAAAATCAACTTTTAATTCTGGAATAAAAAGAATATTATGGGTTGTCTTGTATTATTTTGAATCATAAGATTCATATAGTCAATTAATTCATTCATGATATTTTACGTATTGTATATATTCACTGATATTGTATGAATTCACTCGTGATAATAGGTTGGACTGAAAATCAACTAAAAATTTGAAAAAAATCGTTCACAGATTAATTCAAAGAACTTGTGATATTTAATTATTCATCCAATTTCTTTATTTTTAATGGAAATAGTAACTAATAATCATAGTAACTTCTAGGTTATACTTCTTAGTAACTAATTAAGATTTTTGTATTTATATAACGTATATTACTATTTTTGTATAATTATAATGTGAAAAAATACTTATAAAAATATTGTCTTAAATTTACTATTTTTTATAATTTAAATTTTGTCATGTATTGTTTAAAAATGGGGTCTAAAAAATCTAAAAAAAAAAAAAAAAAATTTTTTAAACCCTATCAGAGATGTCAGCCTGATTTCATTTTAATTTAGTTACCACCGGACCGGATAAGATAATTTCAGTCATCCTTGAGATTTTCTCGTAACTTTTTAAGCAAATAAAACTTGGAACCCATACTTATCTACATATACTATAGAACTTAATACAAATTCCAATTCTTTGTTTTTTCCCCTCTAATATTTGCATATTGAAGGCCGTTTCTCTTCGTTTTCTATTATCGAAAACTAGAAAAGATCCATTCTCAAAGAAATAACTACAATGTTATAAAAGTTTCATTATGACAACAATTATCAGTATATTTATTGACTTTTTAAATTTATATGCAAATAATTTAGATTCCAAGTATACTGATCACTTTTTCTTTAGTTTATAAAAACCAAAATTTTGAATAATACTGATTTTATGCGAAATAATAATAATAAAAATAGTTTGACTCGTAAAACTTTTATTACTTTAGGAATGTCTGAGAATGCAATGTTTTTGCTTTTGAAGACTATAGAACATTTTTTTGGCGTACTTTATATTCCAACTCGTACTTTTACCCCTTCTCGCCATATTCTGTGTCCTTAATATGTGCCTTATATTCCTTTACTTTCCTCTAGAATACGTTGGAGTCGAGTTTTATGTTCAGCTAGATGATAGGATGTGTTTTCAAGATGGGTCCAATAATTTCGTCCAGGATCAAATCGCGAGTTTTATGTGCGAGATGTGAGGTATTTCAGAAGTGTTTTCATGTTTATTCAAATAGTTCGTCCCATGTAACAAGATTTGCATCTTCGAAAAATCCACTTTTCGAAATATTGCTATCAGCAAAAAATTTTTAGAGATCTTACTAGTATAGTAAATTTCAAATTTCATTCAAAGTTTCAAAAACAATTTATAATTAAAAAAAAAGTTAAATTTAAGATTGTTTAACAATTTATAATTTAACAAAGAAATAAATTTATAATTTAAATCTTTTTTATTGCTTATTTAGATGCTAAAAATTGACCGATAAATTGATTATAAACTGTGTGATGAAATCTGCTTGCATATTTTTATGAACAGAAAACATGTTTGCAAATGTTATCAATGATATATCATTGAATAATTTTAATAGAAATTCAAATGAAGGTTGAATTGCTATACAAAAATTTCGTTGTAAGTAACCCCTGCAAAATTGCAACGTATTTTAATTGTAATTAAATAAATAAAATAAATTGCAATGTCAAAACAAATGGATAAATTAAACCATTTATTAATTATCTTTTTTTTCGAAACATTATTCTTTTATTCTGTTTTTAAAAAAAAAAATCAAACATTTATCATTAGTTATTCTTAATTGTAACAAAATTGTAATTTTTAATATGAAGGTGCTATGTTTGAAATTTATTATTTCAATAATCTCTAATCTGAACCATTTGGCTAATATTAACAAACTGTAAAATAATGAAATATTTCAAATGTTAATTAAATGATATATCCCCAAATTTGAGATAATTTTCTTTCTTTCTTTTTTTTTTTTTTATTTTTATATTATTATTATACCTTTTTTTCAAATATGAAGTTTTGTAAATTAAACATTTTTTTTATTACATTCAAAGCATCAACATCATCTATTTTCCTAAATAAATGATTACATATATTATTAACATCAACTAGGGATATTTATAACTTGTCAAATTATTCCTTCCCTGCCAGTTTACCATCATAAGCGACATATTTGCATAAGCTATTGACGTGCGTAACAGGAGAGTGTTGGTGATACATAGATTTGAGGTAATTTGAACTAATATAGATTTGAATACTGGATAATAGGGATATTGAAATTGATTAGAACTTGACATAGGAGAATTGGCCTACGGTTTATTAAATGTGCTTGAATAGATAATTACAGAAAATTCAAGTACAATATTACCAAGAAATATACGTGGGGATAATATATGTGCAAGTAGTTTAGAAAATTCCCTTTTTTTTTCTAATGATTTACGATGACATGTATTAAAAAATAATCTAAAAATTATTAGCGGAACGATTCCTAAATTCAATGCCAGCTAACTCGAAGTATACCCATTTATTTATTTCAACGTTTAATGTTCATAGAACGTTCAATTTTGTTGTAAAATATGGATACATAGTATACTAAAAATGGATGTTTATATAGATTCCAGTGAAAATATAACTAGTTATATCTTGAACTATAAATCTGTATACATAAAAATGGATGTCCAGTAATTTTTATAAGTCTTGAACTATAAATTCATATACATAAAAATGCGCTAGTTATATCAACTATAAATCTGCATGAAAATGGAGCTGTTTATATGTAAAAAGATGCATAAAATATAACTAGTTATATCTTGAACTATAAATCTGTATGCACAAAATGGATGTTTATATGTAATATTCCAGTGAAAATATAACTAGCTATATCTTGAAATCCAACCAATCTGTATGCATAAAAATGGATGTTTATATGTAAAGTATTCCAGTGAAAATATAACTAGTTATTTTGAACTATAAATCTGTATACGTAAAAATGGATGTTTATATGTAAAGTATTCATAAAAATAACTAGTTATGTTTATATGGATGTTTATAGTGTATTCCAGTGAAAATAAATATATAACTAGTTATATCCAAAATATAACTAGTTATATCCTGGAAGTATAAAAATGGATGTTTATGTATAGTATTCCATAAAAATGAATATAAATCTGTATGTAAAAATTAATGTATATGTATATTCTAATAAAATATATAACTGGTTATATCCTGAACTATAAATATTTGTATACATAAAATGAATGTTTATATGCATATTATTAAAATAAAATTATAACTACAACATTCATTGCTTTAGAACAATATTTGTTGTGTTTATATAACATTCTATATTTTTCCTTTTGAAGTTATTGTCTTTTAACTAATACCAAGCCAAAAAATTACGAATAAATACTAATTAGTTCTTTTCCAATTAAAAAAATCCATTTTTACTGCCATCTAGTGGCATGAATTAGAAATGTTCTTCATTTTAGCGAATTATTAAAAATTAGTTAAATTAAATTTCATTGTTTGAATTAAAGTTAATTGTTTCAGATATTGTAAATTTTTTGAAGCCTATATGATTGCGATATTTAGAAATATATTTTTGTTTATTTCAAATATTCTGCTGTATATAGGCTTACTTATATTTTACTTTCTAAACTCATGTAATTAAAAAGCAATTAAAAGATTAAGATTGATTCAAAATATCCTAAATTGTAAAACCACTAACCTTCATACTTTATATGATGCAGATAGTATACTTACAGATAGTATACTTTATTCATATATTTATATTTATATATTTTATATTTATTATTTATGTTATATTCATACTTTTTTCCCATCAGGAAGATTATTTTATCGTTTCACCGTTTGGGATTTTCATCGAAATTATCCCTATATTTGTACAAAAATCCCTTTGAAGGAGTTTTATTGATAAAATTGGAGAAATTTATATACAATTACGGAATTCGTGGCCGAAATGTGAGAGTCTCCCTGAACAGTTGGCAGGTATAGGAGTATGTTAAATTAAATTGAAATTCAATGAGACAAAAAAACAAATTAAATACATAAGTCATTTTGTAATAATTTTCATATATCCACAGTTTAATTTGTCTTTTGTAAAAAATTTTAAAATTGTAAAGAAACTTTTTATGGACACCTTGTATTTAAAAGTATGTTTTCTATCAAAATTTATTTATGGCTTTAATCATGAGCAAACTTATACTACTTATTTTTCTGCAAACTTATACTTCTTCAAAATACATGTTTTGAGGCAATATTTTTAACATCAAAAGATAAGTTTTTATTATTTTATTACAGTATATTCATTTATCAAATGGTTCAAAGTGTACTTCCATTGAATATATGTTAATGCTTATTGGCTTATCAAATACAAAACTATTATCTTCTTCTTCATTGCACAACAGCTCCATGTTAAACCATGGCCGTCTGCCTACTGGCAGATTCCGAAATAGAAGATGTTTTTCCTTTTTAAAAAGGAAAGGGAAGATTGGCTGTCCTACATCCAATATTCATATTAGACCGGGACCTTCGGTTTAAAATGGATTCTGAACCACTTCTAGGCACCGCGGGGCTCGAACCCAAAAACCTGTGGCACTGACTGTGATCTCTAATCACTTGACCATCAGACCTAAGAATGAACAACATAAAAAGTTTGGATTTGAAAAAAATCTTCTTTTAATTGTAAAATTGTTGTAATTGTTATTAACAATTATAGTTATCATGTGCAAACATAATGCTGTTTTTAATGTGAGGTCCATGACGTTGCCAAAAATGATGTTAAATTTATGATCATAAATAGTTTCTTTTTAAAGTAGTGTAAGTTTGCCATTTTCATTTTTTTCATTGTCGAAATTTATTTCTATTACTAGAGTTATCACTCTAATCTTACTAAAGTTTCTCTCATTAAAGAATCCTATTAAGCGAAAAGTGATCCTAACAATAAATAAATTATGAAATAAATCTGGTTTACGTTGATGTCCATTAAGTTTGCGATTTTCTCCAATTTATTCCATAAAAACTGAAATTTTTTTGTAGTAAGAATATATTGTTTTACAAATTTAAATATTGATGCCCTTCTAATGATTATATTTAATTTTTTTTTTTCAGTCCGGAATACATGGCCCAAGGTATATTGAAGCTTTTAGAAGACAGGATAAATGGTTCTATTTTAATGATTTCAAAAAATCTAGGCACAAAATACATAGGTTTTCAAGAAGAATTCAAAAATGTTCCTTTAGAATAACACACTCGAAAAAAAATGTAGCCATTTGGAATCATAAAATAGCAAAAAATTCGTATTGCAGTTACTGTAAAAAGTCAGCAACTAATTTCACAAAGTTTATTATTATATGCTCAAATCTTTTTTTTGCAAAATTAATTTGTAAATTTTAAGTCTTTGCATTGTATGTCATTGTATTGTATTTTTTTTGTATGCCTTTGTAAAAGACTTACAATACAAGACATTGTATTGAAAGTTTTTTCAATTTGAATATATTGTTAGTAAATGGACTTCGGGCCATAACTGTAAATTTATTTCATAAAAATGCATTTTTTCGTACTCACTTTCAGTAAAAATACAATAAGGGAAAAAAAATTTACCCAATGCTACATTTCAAACTCCAGTAAATTTTTTATTTCTTTTCAAAACTTTTAATTGAACTCGTTTCATTTTACTTGTTTTCTAACAATCATCAACTATGAATAAATTTTCGGAAAGTTTAAGAAACTTAAGCCTTGTAAACAAATATGTCATGCTGATTCATATCTGAAAGTATTTAAATATTTAGAATTGCTAAATATATGAAAGAGAATCAATTAAAAAGAATTCCGATCATATGTATCATATATTTTTTCTTATACATATATCTCATCTACTTGGAACATTTTTCTTTTTACAGACATAGCAATATTATTTTCATTTAAAATTTGTGAATAAATACATACACATTGCTTTCGATTAATTAGATAGTTTGTGAAACTATTTTGATAAATATGGTTTGAGTTTCACCAAATGCATTTATTGTAGCCCAATAAATTTTCTACTGTTATTTAATGTTTAATTGAAATCTTCTTGTCAATTTTCTTATCAATTTCAAAATCATAAGTGCATTTTTTAATACTTTAATTAGATGAATGTACGATTAAGATGATGCATTTTGAAGCTGTTAAATAGATGAAAAGGAAATAATAAAATTCCAATAATAAATATCATATACAATTCTTATACGTATTTCTTATCTAACTGTAATTTTTAAATGTACACTGTTATTTTTGTTTAAAAATTGTGAATAAAGACAAGTACACTGTTTTTGATTTAGATATTTTGCAAAACTGTTTTGATTAATTATAATTTTTACAAGATGTATTTTATTGTAGCACCAATAAATGTTATATTGTTCATGAAACTCTTTAATTGAAATCTTATCTTTATTTATTTATTATTGTTATTATATTTTTTTGCTTTCTATCAAAACAATAAGTGTATTTTTAAAAAGTTTACTAAATTTCGCAATTAATATTATGTGGGATTCAAACCTCAAGTTTGAAAGAATACAAGTATTTAAAATTATTAAATAGATGAAAAGAGAAACAAAAAAATTATATATATATATATATTATTTTTATTTTATCACTTTTAATATTTGTCTTTTATCAACTAATAATCAAATAAAAAATTTTGTGATACCATTTTTGATAATCTCAAATACCAATACGTATTTTGAGAGAATAATATCTCATAATAGTTTTTCTTGTAAGAAAAAGACAAAATATATATAATTTTATTGACGAATGTTAGGAAATTTAATTTCATATCACTGGCTACAGAATTTAAAAAATGTATTAGTTATGAAAATTTTACTCTTGTTATAGAAATAATTTTATTGAATGAAATTTTTTTATTTTTTTACCTGTTTCATTTTTCACAATTTTAACTGCTTTTTCATAACTAATTTATTATTAAATTCTTTTTCTTTATTTTTAAAATATTAAAAAATGTTCTAATAAATAAAATTATTGTTTTAAGGAATTTCTGATGATTTTATTTTTAAAGAATAGAAATAAATTGTAGAAATTTCTGAATTTCTGGAAGGAATAATAAAGAATTAAAAAAGTAGGATCAAAATAAATAAACTATAATATTAACAAAGATTTTTTTAAAAATTCTGGCAACGTCTTCAAAAATATCTTGATGAACTATAATATTAAGTTAACATTCTTAATTTAATAAAGTAAAATATTTTATAAAACAAAGCTCATTTGTTATTATGACAAATTTTATAAAAAAAGGAAAATGATTATGTCTTTTAAAAAAGTAATGGAATTAATAACAATATATTTAAATTGTAAAAAGAAAACTTGTATGTTTCAAATCTAAAGTAGATGCACGTGCTACCATCTATTGAGCAATAATTTAACTAAATGGCTCATATCTGTATTGTGAATGAATTATTTGACAGTTAAATCACACAATATATGATCCTAAAAGAATTATTGAATAACAACAATTATAATGATTGTTGGATAAAAAGAGAGACGATTCTATGTAAATTTAGAAATCTGATATATATAGATAAAATGTTTTTTACTTACGGTGATTGTTCATTTCAATAGCTTTAATGAAATGAGCAGATAATTTATTAATTTATTTAAATTTATTTTATAGTTTCTAAAATAAAATTTACGTTTGTTTTCAAATGGCTTGATTATCTTTGTAGAACTATTGTTGTTATACATGAATAAATCTATTTGTGTCTGTTCAAGGTAAAAACTTTTTATTTGTTAAGTTATAACTTACGTGATGCGATGTGATGTGATTGATAGCCAGTATTGTTGTATTCGGATTCACGAAATCATTGTATACAAAGAAAAAAATTGTTTAGCTATATATAAACACAAAAGAGTCACGAATTGCGTGATTTTTGCTTATGAATCAAATAAAAAGTATGCGAATTCAGGCGAAAAATTGTGAAAAACAAATTTTGCAACCATTTTTAGATTTAATGATTTTCTGATACGTGTTGGGTTTTTCCTTTCATTAATTATAAATTTCTACTATTGCAGGTTGCAGAGTGTTTTTCTTTCAAGCAATAAGATTTTCATTACTTAATTAACAATAAGATTTTTATTCAATTCTTCTATTAACGATTGAAAATTTGAACTATATATAGGGAGAGTGCTCACACTCTCCTATATATCTTGTTCAAATTTTCAATCGTTCATAAAATACTTTTATTCATCCACTCAAGTTCAAATACATTTTTTTTTGCTTGTAGTGGATGACACTGATGTTAATACAATTTTTTCAAATATTAATTCAGTAGTTTAATTTAATTAATTATTTATATTTTTTTTTAGATTTAAGTTGCATATAGATGGTGCTAGATAAACTTTAAAAAAATGAATGAAAATTATTTATAAAGGACTTTCTGCAATATAATGAAAAAAAGTAAGAATTGACTTTAAAATTCTTTTTCATATTACTTGTTAAGTAATTGAATTAATTATATATATAGAACTGAAACTATGATTAAACCAACTTTAATTTCTATTTTCTTATTGCAATATTTGAGATTATGATCATAAAATTGTCTTAAGGCATCTTAAGAAAAATTATATTGCCTGAAAAAATAAACGATAAGATTTTTAGTATTAATTAGCATTAGTTTAGTATTTTAGACGTTTTTTAGTATTTTTAGCATTAGTTTAAAAATATTTCTTTTATATATATGTGTAATTTATTCTATAATTCAATTATGACTTGATATTTAAAGGTCCAACAAAAATGAAAAATATTAAAACATCATTTTTTATACTTTTCATCGACATAAATATTTGGTTCTCAATTAAAATCAGTAAAATTTTAATAAATGGTTTAGATATAAATAATTTATGACAACTATTCTTTTGGATTATATTTCTCCTGTGAAATAATTAAAAAATATATTTTTTTAATTACGTCGAGAACTGGGTCGTATTGGTCTTTCCTGCTAGCAGCCCATTACAAACTAGCTTTTGAAGAAGGCATATCGTATGGACTGCACCGACGAACGCTGTTACTCATTTAGCACTACCCAGGGGGCACGTATAGCTTGAATATATGCTACGGATGCGAGTAATACTATTCGCCCCCTAATATAATTAAAATATAATAACGGCAATCAATTTTTTGTTGAATTGCAACAACTGCTTATAAAAAAATTTTCAAAATATATATAAAATAATACTTTAAAGAATATATATATAAAATATCTAATATATAAATTCTCGTGTCACAGTGTTTGTTGCCAAACTCCTCCGAAACGGTTCGACCGATTCTTATGAAAATTTTGTGCATATTTGGTAGGTCTGCGAATCGGTCGTAATCATCTTTTTAAACCCTCTAAGTGATAAGGGTGGTCCACCCCTAAATATTTTTTTAAAATTTCTTTGGCAAACCAATGTAGTGGCAACAATACCATTGAGGAAGGCGCCAATCTTGCAACCCTGAATTTTCGCCAATTTCTTTAGGGTTGCAATTAGAGGAATTCGTAGCTTCATTTTTCGAACAATATAATGACTATTTTATTGCTATTTCGATAATTCATTGCAGAATTCTTATTTGCACTAATTTCATCATTGGAGTAAAAAGTTTGCTTCCACCACAGACGAAAGATATACCACAATAAAAGGATGTCGCCGTGTCTCGATGCCTGTACTACATAACCGTAAAATTCTCATGTTATGAATATTATTGTTTTATGTACTACTTTAAATTTTGTGAAACTTATATTGTATGAAATTTATAATATTTCTATAAATCAAATGTATGTAAGTATTACCTGATTTGATTATCAATATTTTTTTTTTTTCTAAGTTTGAATTTGAATTGGAATAAAATATATTGAATGAAAAGTTGTGAATCAAAAACATTGAACTTTTCTATGCTTAAAGTTTGTCAACATGTGTTGTATTTGATTAAGAATTCTAAAAATGAAATGTGATCTAACAAGATAATATAATATAGACAATATAATTTTAAAAAGAAAGATGATGAATTTTAAGGATTTTGAAAAGTGTGAAAATGAAGTAAACTCTGCAATTATTTGATATAATGATAACATTAAAATTTTATAACAGGTATTATAATAGTTGCAAGTTGAAAATCAAGGACATTTTATTTAAAAAACTTTTGTTATTAGAAAAAAGAAAGAATTTGAGTGATTTGAATATTGTCGAAGAAAAATTGATAAATGGTACTTTTAAGTTGGAAGTTATTTAAAGAAAACAAAACAAATAAATAAGTGTTTATATTAATAAAGGAGAATTTAAAGCTCAATAACATTTTTGTGTATGTACATTTGTTTTTTATTTATATTTTAAAAGTTGGTTTTAATTATTTCTTATTTGAATTTTTATGCATTTTGTATTCATTCAAAAACATCACAATAAAAATATTTCAGTTCTAAATGCTTTGAAACTTCATGTAAAAGTTTACTTTTAAACGTATGAAAGGAATAGAACATGGAAATTAACCTAAATTCATAAATTATTTTTATTTTAGTTTTTAAACTAAGAATTTTTTGTAAATTTGTTAAAAAAAAAGTTTGTGTCGACAAACTTTAAGCATACAAAAATGTATAAATAATTGAGATATAAATTTGAAAACAGTATATTACCTACATAAGGATATTCCCAGCATAAAAATACTTGCAAAGGAAAAACTATTCATGTTTTATTTATTTTTGAATTATAAAATTTTGCAACAATATCACATTGTTGCAATGTTTATCCATATTTTAAAGAATAAATTGTATAAAGAATAGTTAAAGTTGGTATTTTTATGTGAAATTCAAAGGTTTTGAATATATTTAATCAAAACACTTGCAAAAGGCTAAATATTTTAAATTCAGGTCATTTCATATTAAAAAGCCTTTGCAAATAGCAGGAAATTGTAAAAAAAAAAAAAGTTTGTCGAGCAAATTTTAACTTTTTCAAAACAAAGCTCAGAAAATATTTAGAGCTTTGGGGGAAAATAAAACTATATTTTTTTAATAAATAAGACTATGAACTTGATAATTCAATGGCATTTTAATATATTTACAACATTTTTTTAAAGTAATATATCAAATTAAAAGTTGTTTTTAGCTTTTTCTCAGAATGAATTTTTATGCTTTTTTTTTCATGTGAAACACCATAACACAAGTAATTTTGATCTAACTGCTA
Source organism: Caerostris extrusa (assembly GCA_021605095.1). Taxonomy (NCBI): domain Eukaryota; kingdom Metazoa; phylum Arthropoda; class Arachnida; order Araneae; family Araneidae; genus Caerostris; species Caerostris extrusa. The sequence continues at coordinate 83,353 of BPLR01005563.1, read as the reverse complement.
CAAAACTTTGTATGTAAGTTTTTCATAAATATTTACAGGAATAGACCTCTGAAATTATTATAGTACATAAATATTTTTTATTTCAATTGTTAAATTTGGAATCACATGCAAATTTTGGAAGAATTTTAAATGTCGACAGCATTTAAACTAGCACAAAATAATAAATAATAAAGATATAAATTTACCAGAGGTCTATTCACTGTAAAATGTTATTACAAACAAATACAAACTTAGAAATTTAAAAAATATTGATTTGATTTCAGGTTTTGTAACAGTATCAATTTTTGGCCATTTTTTTTCTTATTTTAGCTTATAAAAATTAAAAAAAAAATAATAATGAAATTTTTTTTATGTGAAATCATTAGTTTTTAGATACATTCAATCCAAAATGTGTACAAAAGATAAAAATTCCTTCCAAGGTGTTCGTGTACCTTAAACGATCGTTTTGCATTTGTATTTTATTGTGAATTTTTTTTAAAGTCTTTTCTTATTATATCCCGATTTTATTTTAATTGCATTGTATTTTTTCAATTATCATTTTCAGTAAACGACCACCAAAAAATCTAACCTCAGAATCCGTGTTTCTCCCATGGGCATCTGTATGTTTCATGCTCACGTGTTCGAAAACCATCGAATTTATTTATTTCGACGAAAGACAGACTAACAAGAAATAGTGTTCATCGCTTAGTTCTTAGTTAAATGAAAGTAATGATTATTAAAAATTATATTACGTAAAATAATTATAAAACAGTCTTAAAAATCAACATTATCTACTTCATTCATTAAATTAATAAAATTAAACATTTTCTATTCGTTGAAACTTAATTTGATCTTTTCATCATTCATTACCAATCACTTCCTTAACAATACCAATTATAGTATCTAAAAATTGAACGAAATACAAGAAAGCCACAGCAACGCGTGGCCGGGTCTTCTAGTATATTATATATATATTCTTTAAAGTATTATTCTTTAAAGTATAAAATAATACTTTAAAGAATATATATATAAAATATATATTATATATATATTCTTTAAAGTATTATTTTTCAAGGCTGAAGTTTTTTAAAACGAGGAAAGAAAAAAAAAATTTAATTTTATTCATTTTATAAGGTCGGCAATTCAGGAATACGAAAAAAAAATAATAATTATAGAAAAATAATAATTACACCAGTGGTCATTTAATATTGACAGTAAATGAAGGCACAAATTTCATATATTCCGGTCATACAGTTTACCCGATGCAACTTTTGTGGAGATATTTTGTGTGTGTGTGTGTGTATGTGCATTGGTGAATATTGTGTTCCATTATTATAATTCATAACTAATCCGTAGACGAGTGGACTCTTCCGGAATAACTGCCCCGTATTTGCATATTGCATGGGTTTGGTTTGGTTTGTCGCTCTACGGTCATTTTGTGCAAACTTCAGGCTAATTAGATCGGGACCTACAGTTTAAAGTGGATTCCGAAACCACTCACAAACATCCATGCCACCGCTAGAATCCAACCGGAAGTATGTGGCACTAAATGCCAGAGAGCTAGCCAATTGGCCCCCAGGCCACTCATATTGTATGGGAGAATAAATGGTATACTCTCACCAGATAGCCGGAATGTCGATGGCAAAATGATGTGTGCATCAATAGATTTACTGTTATCACGTCTAGGTGATGATGATAAAAAGGAAGCCGTCTTCCAGAAGAAATTTCAGGGTTAACTCAAGATATTTATGGGTGCAATTGACTTGGCCACTTCTGCAAAACTAGAGTCTAACATTCACCACGAAAAATTCACTCAAAATGAGAATGTTTTACTTAAACTTACGCTCGCTGATGAAAATAACTTGGCCAAATCATAAAATAGGCACCGTTGGGATATGGTAACCTTTTTTTGTGTTGCCAACTGGACGATAAGTTGTCAAATGTAATAACAAATGTTTGCAATTCACTTCACTTGCATTTGCAACCCGTTACATGGGGCACTTTTGGGAAGAGATTTTTGAAGCCAAATCCCAACGGCTCCTATTCTGCGATTTTGCCGATATTAATATATAACACTTTTGATAATTAATTTTTATTATTAATTTAATATACATAAAAATTAGTTATCAATAATTTTTTTAATTTTCAAAACCTAATCTTGATTAATACATCATGATAACACAACAGACGTCTTTATTCGAAATTTAATTATCATGTTATTTGACAGTATCAGTAATATTTCATCTTCATACAGAATTGCATATTTTATAACATAGGGTATATTTATAATATAATCTGCACAGATAAACATATAGATATAGAATATTCTGTTAAATATTTAACATACAAAATTCAGTTTATATTTTTCAGAATTTACTTAAGAAATATGAATCTTATTAATGATACTGAATTATAAAAGCTACAGATAAAAACGTGAAATTGTGAAATAATTACAATTTTATGAAAATAACGAAGCCAGGGAATGTCTTCCAAAAACAAATTCATTCATACATTTTGGGACAATTATTTTAAATTCAACTCACAAATGAATTCAATGTTGCCCCATCTTATCTGATAATACCACTCTTTATGAATGGAAGATTAGGATCCTGCAGACAAGGAATGCGATGTAAAAAAAAGTTGAGACATTTTTTGGAAGTAAGAACTTTATTTCATGATAAGGTGGCGCCCTTTTCAAATTTTCTTTTTATTTCCTTCCAGGAAAATGCTTAATTTTATAGAGAATATATGCACTTTCGTTATCAATAAAATTTTCTAGGTGTTTAGTGACTGTCATACGAAATTGAGTTTCAAATCAGATAATATATATAAAAAAATAAAACAGTAAAATTTAGATCTTAAGTTGAAACTAGAATTTGTCTGCAAGTAGATCTGGCTCACGCTTTACACCTTTACCACGTGCTATAGTTTTTAATAAGGTGAAAAAGTTGTAATTTCAACGGTATGGTAAAAAAGCGTAAAGAAATAAAATGCTGTTTTTCTTAGTTGCTTGCCAAATAATAAATAAAAAATACAGATTCATTTGCGATAATTCCACGAAAGAAAATATAAACACTTTATTTCACTTATAAGTATGCTTCGTATAGAGTCGAATCATGTTATTTTTCTTGTAATCTGTATAAAATATCTCAAAGAAGCTTATGGAAAAATAATATAGCGTTTGTACCTTTCAATCTTTCAGTGTTTCTGCTTATACATGTATAAAGGGTGTGTCATAAATTAAGTGCAAATTTTTAGTAGATGGAGCACATAAAAATCAAACATTTTTTAATGAGCCATTATTTAAACCAACATGGTTTATGTAGGTACAAACCATGGTAGGATATAAATTTAAAAAAGACCATTTTTTTTATTTTTTCAACTATGCATTTTTACTGAATTGTTTTTACAACGACTACTCAAAAGTTTCACTGTGGCTTATTATGCAGGTTTGTAGTCGCCAACGAAAGGCTTCATATTATTTTTCAAGGTAAGAATAGTCTAAAACTGTCATCTAAATCACTCTTCAACAGACTCAGCTGTAGATTCGAATTCAAGTCGTTTAGACGCCAACAGAAGAATGAAATTTGAAGATGTTGGTGGACAACTGACAGATCCGTTCTACCAATCAATCCGTTCGACCCAAAAGGACATGAAGGTAATTTTTCCCACTAATGGACAAAAAAAATTTGTTATTTTTTATTTTTAAATTAAAAATTATTTGTCGCATGATTATAAAAATAATCTAATTTTAAATTCTGATTAATCATAAGGATATTCCTTTTATTTGTTGTTGTTTTAATGCAGCTGGTAATACAGAGACAGTTAGTTTTATGCCGTAAGCAAGTTACTCATTTAGCACTCCCCAGGGGGACACGTGTAGCTTGAAGATATGCTACGGTCGCGAGTAACACTACCCCCGCAACGCTCTACGATCTTATTAGACCCTACGATTTAAAGTGGATTCGAACCACTACAAACACCCATGGTACCGAGCGCTAGCCACTCGACCATCAGGCCCTATTCCTTTTATTTATGTGACGAGAAAAGAAATTTTTAGCCTTTTTTATTTAAAAACGCGTTTATTCCATTACGAATCCTTGTGCTTGTAGATAAAACCATCTCTTGATCTCGTACATTGCTAAATGAAATTTTTTTTTCTTGAAGATCAAGGCAAAACTATATCATTTATGATAATAACATAAATTCATCCTTTTATGTCACTACCTAATCTAATAAATAAAAATAGGTTGCACTATGCATTATTTTAGAACTGGAATGATTTATAAATCTGCCTAAAAACGAAAAACTAATTAGCTAATAGATCTTATAACTTTAGTTTTTCTGCTGCGAATTGAATATCTTCTTCATTGGCGCAACAGCCACATGGTGGGCCAAGGCCGTCTGCCTAGTGGCAGATTTCGAGACAGAAGATGATTTCTTTTCACGGGGTAAGGTTATCAGCCCTACGCCCAACGCTCTCCAGTTATATTAGACTGGGATTTACGGTTTAAAGTGGATTCGAAACCAATATAAACATCCATTGCACAGAAGGGACGCGAATCATGTGGTACCGAGCGCCAGAAAACTAGTCACTCCCCATTAGGCCCCTGAGTTGAATTATACTACAGATATTACTTATATATCTGTATATTTGTACTTGTATATATAATATTTTAAGTGTATTTTTATATTTTATATTGAGTTATTAATAGTAGTAAATATGGAAACTTTTTATACAAACTTTCAGTTGATTATTTCCATTAAAATTCAAAATAATTATTAAACAATGTATGGCAATCTAGTCATTCATTTTGGATCTCAATAATAAATTCTAAAATAAGTTAAAAATTTTCTTTTTTTGAAATTAATTGACAAATAATTTTTTTATGTCTACGTTACAGATATCCGTAGTGGATTCTGACTTCACTAAATTTATACTCAGTAAGTTACTATATTGTTTAAAAGTAATAATTTTGAGTTTTATTCTTAAGGGAATGTTTTTGTTAAGGATAATTATGCAGATTGCTTTTATTTAATCGTATTATCAATAATAAAGACACTTGTTTTTGATATATTGAAAGAAGTTAAAAATGGAGCAATCACTTGGCTTTTAATGGTTTATAATTCAAGATTTTTACTCACATAACATTATGGATTGGCGGGAGAAGCCTCTTCTGTTTTTGAAATAATGCCATAAAAAAAGTTAAAAAAAAAGTTTCACAAAAGGTGTGCTGTGGGGATCCTTAAGTTCAGTGACTATGGTCTAGATATTCTAATATCAAACTATGAAACACATGTAGATCTTTATTTATTTAAGTCATGAGACACAGTTCCTCTGATATAAGCCTTGTATAGCAAATCGACAGAAAATGATGGCTTCCGGGAATACATTTTTGGGATTTAGGTGTTGGAGGAAATTCCACAACTTGGCTTAGTTACCATCATTCAATGAGGATTATTATTAGCTAATAAATATTTTGTTATTATGATTTCTGATATTCATGTAAAGATTTTATGATCTACTTATTTAATAATTTAATAATATAATTTCTTAATTAATATTAATTAATTATAATGATTGTAATGAGTAAAATATAGCATTTCTTTTAAATAGGACATTCTATATATTTATCCTCTTCAGTTTAAATAGTTTTTTTCTATAATACTTATAATTTCCATTCGTTCACGTGAGAAGCGGGCATTTTACACAAACTTAAATCATGTAGATAACATATATATTTACTGATACTGAAATAATCTGTTCTCATTCCACAGCTTATTTTTGTCCATAAATATTATTATAAATATATTATTTCATTAATAATCGATATATAATATAATAATTTTTATGTTTATATATAAAGCAATTTTAGTACAAATTACCTGGTATACATTTACAAATTAAGTCTTGCAACTTTGATTATCATTTAACAAGCTTTATATTGCCCTTTAATATATATTCTTCCTTTTAATAATTTTGCGATTAGGATGTTATACTTATAAGTTAAGTGTTTTCAAACGTTATTATCGAGGTTTGAATTTATTTTTTATTTATGTTACGGGTTGAATCATGCAATATAAATGCAAGAACAGGAAGGGAAAAATGAAATGAACATTCAGAGGTATTAATAGTTAATTTTTGGATGTTGAGCAATACGGTAAATAAAAATTCTATACATTACAAAATAGGATAGATTCGTACGCATTTATAATATGTATACGTGATTTTTGTTGCTTTGTTTGACTTTTCAATTATAATATTTTCGGTAAACGCAAACTCTAAAAAAAGTTTAATTAACAGGAAATATATAGTTCAAAATTAAGAGAGTGCATTTTTTTTTTTTTTTGTGTTTTGACTTAAAACTAACATGGTGACTGCATGGTAAAAAAAAAAATTGTGATTGTAATCGATTTAATTCATTATGAATAGGTGATTAATTACTATAAAGCTTTGCAAATACTAAAACAAAAACTCAACTGATTTGTATAACATTATAATTCATAAATTACCCAATAAAGAAATTACAGAATAAAAAATGTCTAATTTTTAAATTCAGAATAAAAATAACTTTCACATTAATAATAAATGATAAAAACATTTGTTTTTGAAATATTATATCTAGATTAAGCTTTTTGTACACTCTGAATATGCTACATCTCAAGTCAATGCTCATGACATTTAATTGAACTAAGCATTTAAATAACGAACTATGCGAACATTTAAATTTGAGACTTGCATTACACACACACACACACACACACACACACACACACACACAAAATGCATACAAAGAATTAAACAAAAAAAATATTATTTATATAATTCACTAGTTTTCAAAATTTAAAGTTTCATTTAAAATCTTACCTATTATTTAATCTAATCATAAATGCATTTAATAAATAAATGTGGTTCCGTACTGTAACAATAATTAATCCGTTTTATCACGCAAAATTTTATTCTCTTATAAAATTTAAAAAAATGTATAATCTAAATAAATGGATTAAAAAAAGGATGACAGCCATAGTAGACAATATTCTATGCATAAAGCATAAATCCTTTTCATAATATTAGCAAAACTATTTTGATTGATGATTCAATTTAAATACACTACAGACTCAAAATGTTTTTTTCCGGTCTTCTTATTTTAATTTATTTGATTTTTCTTTACTTTTTATTGCAGTATTTGCAAGAGAATATTCTTCGTTCTTCATGTTCATGACTTCAATTTTTATGTTCATCGTATCTTATATATCTTCACGTGCATTTTTAGTGGGAATGAATCATCTGCGTTTACGTTTATATAGTATGCTTGTTTATAATGCTTTCATTTTTGCCATTTTTACTTTGGCATCAACAGAAGGTTGAAGAAACATTCCCTAAATATTTTCAACAATATATTTAAACTAATTAAATATTCAGTTGGTTAACATGTTAAATAATGTTAATTAGGTAAAAATTTTTTTTACAAATATCCAAATAGCTATTCTAAAAAACTAATTAAAAACAATAACCATTCTAATATCTAAATTCATGAAATTCCTAAAATAAAATTTCAGATAAAATATTATGCACGCATATATACTTTTGCATAAAGTAGTATGACATAGTGGCATAATAATTCCAAACGTTTCTGACAATACATATATGAGCTGCTATTAATAAAGTATAAGACGTTTATGAATATCTGTATTAATATTTAAGAAAACTATTTTTAAAGGCTGTAAACTAGATCTGAGATCATTTACCACTGATATATCAAATATAAAGCAAAGTCAGCATCACCTGCTAACTACATTCGATTCTGTGCCACTACAGTTTGGAACGAATACACTCACTAATGAAATCACCATTTTTTAAACAATTCAATGGAAGTATTTTATTATCTACTGATTTAGGCCATCTGCCACTGATAAAGCAGAAAGTTATACTACATCCAAATTTGGCCCACTGCAGTTTGAAACAAATACACTAAGATATGAAATCAGCTTTTTTTTCTTTCTCCTATAATCTAATGAAAACATTTTCCTGTTTACAAATCAGATCCTTTGTCTTGACATGGCCAATATAAAGCAGAATCAAAATCATCTGCTACCCTACATACAAGTTTGTATCACCATAGTTTGTTATGAACACCCAAAATGATCGGAATACAGAATACACTCAGAATAGAACAGAAATAATACCATTCAATGAATACTGAATGAACGCCATTCGATGAATACAGAGTGAATGCCATTCAATGAATACAGAATGAATACCTTTTTTCTACCTCAAAAATCCATTAAAAAGTATTTTCATGCCTACAGATACATCTTATTCGTTTACGACTTAGATACAGGATTTCCGTTTGCTTGCCAGGTTTGCAAACTGAAATCCTCAGACTGAAAGTCGACATCAAACCCTCTTTCTAACACTCAGACAGCTCTAAAATCATCAAGTAACTTGCTTATCGGAACTGAATTCATAAAATTACTTATTTTAAAAGCCTTGAACTAGTCAACAAAAAGAAATTTTTCTCTTCAAAGCACGATTACAACTGATAGAAGAAACCATGACTAACGGATAGAAACAGTTATTGCAATTGACAACAAATTGCTTAATCTTTATCCTCACAACTTTTTTCCCCAAAAAAAAAATGTAATTGCCAAGATAGGGGTGGCCAACCCGCGGCCCGCCTTGAACATTTTTTCCGGCCTGTGAGATTTATCACACTTTTACAAAATATATTTATTTTTATAATGGCCAAAGTAGTGAAAACCAATGTATTAAAAAAATACATTGTGTGTGCATCCATATATTTAAAAAATTAACTACCGAAATTATGAGAGAAAATTAACTTTGATTTTAAAATAGTATTCTTGCAAATATATGACAGATATTTCCTGTTTTATTAATGAGTTTACAGTTATGAATTCATTGCAAGGAAAAGATAACCTTACAGTCGACACATTTAATCGCATCAAAGCATTTCGGAAGAAATTGTTAATATTTGAATCGCAATTGAAAACTAATAACGCTCACCACTTGCCATTGTTGAAAAAGAATTTAAAAATCAAAATGTAACAATTGCATAAAATATGCAAAAAGAAATAAGAAAACTATATTTATATATATAAAACTATTTTTTATGTTTCATTTTTAGTGTTATACATATCTTTGCAATGTGCATTTATTATCATCATTACTATATTATCTAAGCTTACGTGTAAGAATAATAGTAAACACTGTAATGATAACTCATTATGTTTCAGTTTTCACTCCAAAAGATGTCTATAGTGGATCTAAATCTAATATGGGGATATATAATTTTATATGCAGCCTGCGGGAGTTAGGATGCATTTTCACAGTGGCCCTCAAGATCATTTGGGTTGCCCCCACCCCCTGTGCTAAGACATGTTTCTGTGTCAAAATGCGTATTAAATGTTAGTCAATCAAGTAAAGCCAATTTTTTTAGTTTTTGTGGCTATTTTGTTGTTCAAAATCAGCTTCAAGCATTGCTTTCCCACATGGTGTCGAAAATGTAAATAGTGTTTTTATAAAAGCGATCCCCCATGATTTAAATAGCATGTATATGAAATGATGTTGCATTTGCAACGGTAGTACGTCCTTTATAATGGATCTCTAAATACCAGTAATTTAATTGATGTTCCTCCCTCTGTATATTTAAACCGGACAGCATTATCAGGTATTATATAATAGTTGCATCATTCATCATGTATTAGAATAATCCAATTGAAGCTGATATAAAAGCTGTCATATTTATCTTATCAATAATAAAATATTAGGCAATGACTTATGCCATTCAGTGACCGTTTCATTTCTTTTAATTCCGTTATTATTGTTTTTTATGTAGAAAAATTTACAAGAAATTTCTCATGTAAAACTTTTTCCAAAAATAAATTTGCAATTATTTTCCTTAAAATTCAAATCCATCGCAGTTCTCTATGGCTATGAAGAAAATCATCCACGTCTCAAGCATATATACTGAATCCAATAAAAACCAGATATGTTTTACGATGCGTTTCCGATTCATTTAATTTGCAACAAGCGTGATTTAAGGCCAGTAATTGGTCAAATTAAACGATTTAATAACCTCTCCTGTTATCGACTAGATTCGAATGAGATACCGAAGTAAATTAAGTGCTCTAAAACTTGTGATTACAACTCCTGGGGACTCCACGCATCTCGTCCCAAGTCCCCGAGCTATCATTTGGAAGTTAGTTCCTGGCATAATTGCAATTAAATTGTGATGCATTGGAAGAAAATTCATCTCGTGTAAGTGCTACTTCATTGGCTTCCACAGTAAGTATCGGTTTCGTTGGACTCAATTAGAGAGCAGGGAGTCGGCGATTGTGGATGGCAAGGATCAAACTATCGAAATAACGAATTTATTCGGGGTAGTCTAATACGTCTCTGACAAAGCTGACCTCAATGAGATAAAAATACTACAGCCATTGCTTGTGCGCTGTGCAGTGGCGTTTCTCACATATGTACATTGTTATGCTTTTTGTAACTTTTTATCAAGAATATTTTTAGTCAATTATTTTATATTTACAGCCAATTAAACTATTTTTATTTAAAAGATCATACTTAATGCTCTGATAACATACATATTTGATATTACTCGCTTTACATGATAAAAAAAATTGCTTAGCCCAGAAGTGGCCAACCTGAATGATCTTGTGGGCCACTTTGGAAATGTATCATAACTACGCGGGCCGCATATAAAACTATATATCCCCATATTAGATTTAGACCCACTATATACATATTACGGGCCTAAATGGCCGATTGGCTAGCTCTCTGGAGCTCGGTACCACAGGTTTCAGGGTTAGAGTCCCGGTGGTGCCATATATGTTTGTATTGGTTCTGAATCCCCTTTAAGCTGCAGGTCCCAGTCTAAAATGACTGTAGAGCGTTGGGCGTAGGGCTGACAACCCTATCCCGTAAAAAGAAGACATATCATGTTTCGAAATCTGCCAGTAGGCAGACGACCTTGGCCCACCATGGGGCTGTTGCGCTAATCATGATGATGATATACATATTACAACATTATATTTATATATTACAACCTGTTATATTCGAGGTTCCAAGGTGCGTGCGTATCATGAGCTCGCAGAATATAATTTAATTTTGTGAATTCATAAATAAAACAGGCAATATCTGTCATATATTCTAATATTATTTTAAAATCAAAAAAAGTTAATTTTTCTCATCATTTCGGCAGTTAATTTTTGAATATATGGATGCACAAATAATGTATTTTTTTAATATATTGGTTTTCTCTACTTTGGCCATTATAAATTAAATATATTTTGTAAAAGTGGGATAAATCTCACTGACCGGAGAAAATGTTCAAGGCGGGCAACCCACCCTTGGCTTAGCCAATATGTAATCTTGTATTATATATGTAAACATTTAGAGAATTTTTCTTATTGTTCTACTTCAAATTATCTGGAAAAGCATTGAAATTGTGACCTGAGAAGATTGAATGTTTGGCAGGGGTTTTAAAAATTGAAATTTATATGTCAAGTAAAAAAATTATTTTCAATTTATATTATACATAAGTATGCAAATGAATAAATTATAAATTTTATTCTGGCAAAGATGAGTGTTGGAGATAGTACATAAAAAGCGGAAAAAGTTTTACAGTATTTGAGAAGAATTATATTTGTTATTGTGAAATTTTATTAATGTTGGTGTGCAGAACTGACATCAGTATTTCTTTTATATTTGACTAAAATTCATATTTTTAGCCAAAAAAAAAAAAAAAAAAAAAATTGCCAAGATCCAATGTCCAGTTTCAATGATCCACTATCATTGTTTGTTTCTGGATATTTATAAGTTACTTTTTGTACATTTAATATTTATATTAGATGTATTATTATGAAAAATAATTAAAATTTTAAAATTAATATTTAGATTAATACGTGCATTAATATTAATATAATAACATGTAAATAACATAACTAATAACATAAATTACTATTAATACATGTATTTAAAGCTTTCTAGAATTTTACATAGCATTTCATCAATTCTTAAAATACGGGTAATGATATTTATTGCTTTTTAATTAATTTCATTAAATCATAAAATTATGTATAATTTTTATTGATAATTTTTGTTTTAGTTTTTATGGCTTTAGTTATCTTAATTTTTTTCTAAAGTAATATAAATAACTTTCATAAATATTTTTTTCATATTTTTTTAATTCAAAAGAATCATTTCAAATTAAAAAAAAAAAAAAAAGGTCTATTTTTTTAAAAAAGGATGTATAAAAGTAACATGATAAAAAATTTGAAACAATAATATCTTTTAAAAGAACATCTTTTGAATTAATTTCCTGTATCTATAAAATTATTTTCCACTGATAAATAGTTAGTATTTTGAATATAGTTTAAAGCTAACAATTAAAAAGCTAACAAATAATTTAAATTCTTAATAATAATTTAATAATAATTTAAATAAATAATTAATTTTAAAGCTAATAAATAATTTTAAGCTAAGAAAATATAATATTGACAAAACTTACTCCTATATTAATTTTAATTCATTGAATAAAAATAAATATTTTTAATGATTTTTTCTTTAAAAAGATTTTAAATTAATAAGTTTTTAAATAAGAACAAAAAAAAATTTAAAAAAGGATTTTAAAAATTAGTTTCTTAAAAAACTGGAAAATATATTTTTAAAGAAAATCTCTGTAAAGACTTAAAAAAATACTCCCGTTTATTAGCTTTGTTTATAAAACAAATTTTCATTGAAGCCGAATTCAGTTTTTATTTTATTAATTATATTTAAAATTAATAATTAACACAATGTATATTTTACCATCAAAACTATTATATCTATTATATTATATATTCAACGAGTTGAATTTTTAATTTATTATTTATATTTAAAATTAATAATTAACACAATTTAGATCCTGCCACCCCTAGAGATTGTCAAAACTGATTATTAATCAAGGCAGCGTGTTAATTATTCCAGGTGCCCTGGAACTCCATTCCGAAATGATCCGGTTATTTGCTCAATCCGGGAATAGATTGTAACAGATCGCTATTTGGGAGCGAACTCTCACAAAATGATGGGAACATTATTCTCCCCGCATATTCCAGCCTACCTCTGCAACATTCTTCCCGTCCACTCTAATTGAGCGGGCTTTCGCGAGCAATATCCATCGCCAATGTACATATCCATGATGAGATGGATTAGGATGACAATTGCCAGTCACATCATTTAATGTATTAGAATTTCACAAAGCCCCCCCCTCTCTCTCTGCGTGTGTGTGAATTCGGATGACTAGACGCTGTACGCTGTGTGCTTTGTACAAAGCAATTGGAGAGCTGCTGCTGCAGTAATTTAAGCTGTGTTTGTCCCGGTATTTATTTAGGAGGTAATCGAACGACAGGGAGAAAGAGTTTATTATGCCTAATGTGTAGATGGTTTCGAATAGATCGGGGATTTGATGTTTGTCCTATTTGAATCGGTTTATAAAAGTTCAAATAATTCTATGAAATTAAATTTTAATGTGTAATATGATTCTATGGGTTTGATTATACCATATATACCAAAGTAATCACGAGATATATTGTGGTTAAAAGATTAAAAATTAAATAAAAATATTATAAGTTTTTACCAGCATGCTTACAGTATTTTTTTATTAGGTAATTTTGATTACAGTTTACTGTATAAATGACATTTATTAGTAATGAAATACAACCGAACTCAACTGCTTATCAACTTTATTTTGAGAAGTTTGAGTTGTAGTTAAATAGAAATGAAATACTAATGTCATTTCATAAAATAAAGTGGTAACAACTGGTATTTTATATAATTATTTATTATAATTATTTTTCTCTTTAAAATGATTTCAAATTAATAAATTTTTTAAGTAAGGAAACTATTAATACAAAAATTTAAAAAAGCATTAGGAAAAAATAGTTCGTTAAAAAAAAAAAACTGGTCAAAACATAATTGTAAACAAATCCACTAAAGGACATAAAAAAATATTTCTCTTTATTGCACTTATCTATAAAACTGTTTTACATTCAGTTTTTAATTCATTATTTATATTTAAAAATTAATAATTAACACAATGTACATTCTACCACCCCTAAAGATTGTCAAAACTATTATATCTATTTTATTACATATTTAACGAGTTGAATTTTTAATTTATTATTTATATTTAAAATTAATAATTAACACAACGCAGATTCCGCCACCCCTGGAGATTGTCAAAACTGATTATTAATCAAGGCAGCGTGTTAATTATTCCAGGTGCACTGGAACTCTATTCCGAAATGATCCGGTTATTTGCTCAATCCGGGAACACATTGTAACAGATCGCTATTTGGGAGGGAACTCTCACAAAATGATGGGAGATATTATTCTCCTCCGCATATTCCAGCCTACCTCTGCAACATTCTTCCCGTCCACTCTAATTGAGAGGGCTTTCGAGAGCAATATCCATCGCGAATGTACATATCCATGATGAGATGGATTAGGATGACAATTGCCAGTCACATCATTTAATGTATTAGAATTTCACAACCCCCCTCTCTCTCTGCGCGTGTGTGAATTCGGATGACTAGACGCTGTACGTTGTGTGCTTTGTACAACGCAATTGGAGAGCTGCTGCTGCTGCTGTAATTTAAGCTGTGTTTGTCCCGGTATTTATTTAGGAGGTAATCGAACGACAGGGAGAAAGAGTTTATTATGCCTAATGTGTAGATGGTTTCGAATAGATCGAGGGATTTGATGTTTGTCCTATTAGAATCGGTTTATAAAAGTTCAAAGAATTCGATGAAATTGAATTTAAATGTGTAATATGATACTATGGTTTGATTATATCATATATGACAAAGTAATCACGAGATATATTGTGATTAAAAATTAAAAAGTAAATACAAATATTAAAATTTTTTTACTAGCGTGCTTATAATATTTTTTTATTTAGCCGAAACTTTATTGTGTAAGTAGCATTTATTTGTAATGCATTGCAACCAAACTCAACTGCTTGACAACTTTATTTTACAATACCCTGAGTTGAAGTTAAATAGAAAGGAAATACTAATGTCATTTCATCAAATGCAATAAATAAAGTGGTAACAATTGGTATATTACTACTTTCGAATTAATTTTCTTCTCAAATGATCGAAAGAATCTTTATCACTATCCACCAATCTATTCACTACCCAGTTTTGCTCAAATAAAGATGCGCCATTTTTAAATATGTTCAGATTAGGTTATTTTTTTTGGCCATATATATAATAATTATATAATTATATAATTAATAATAAGTATATAATTTTAAGTATTATCAATTTAGTACTGTAGTGTTTCTTCAGATGTTTTAC
The DNA here is from genome assembly GCA_021605095.1 of Caerostris extrusa. Lineage (NCBI taxonomy): Eukaryota > Metazoa > Arthropoda > Arachnida > Araneae > Araneidae > Caerostris > Caerostris extrusa. The sequence continues at coordinate 68,005 of BPLR01005563.1, read as the reverse complement.
AATAAAGCAAGCCTCATGTTTAAAAACATAAATTAAATGAAATAAACTTAAATAACTTAAATAAACGTTAAATAAATTTATAAAGGCCTATTCAACAGAGAATGTTGATACGTAATGAAACTTTGCCTACATAATTCAAAAATGCCGTCTACTAAAATCATCCAGAATTAACTTCAGCGTATTTCTTTAATTTAACTGTCATAAAGATATTTAGTTGCATATCTTCAATGATAACTAACCGAATTATATATATATAAATATAGAATTATATATTATTATTAAATGATAACTATTTGAATTTATATATATAATGCAACACATTAAAAGAAAATTAACAAGGGGGAATTAAAAATACCTCCATTTTGCATTCCAAAAGCTACTACCGGTATTCACTGCATACAAATTGTTACTAAAACCCATCACAGTATTTGCAATGCAAAAATCCTTAAGTGCATCACGTTCAGACCTCTAACCCTCTCAAGGGAGAGAAAAAGTTGTGCAAATTCCGAAGTGCGCATAAGTTGCAACAGCGAAACTGGTAATTATTTAAAAAATACAAAAATCAAAAGGTTGAACGGCAAAAGATGAATTGACAGACCAAATAAAAAAAAAAAAAGAATACAAATTGTACAAAAGATACAACAAGATGCAGAAACATATTGTCCAAAAATTCCGAAAACCCCAAAAGAAATGAATCAGGAAAGGAAGGACCCAAAGAAAATCAATTATTAGCTTTATCAAGGAATACGTGCCCTCATGATATTATAAACTATGATATTTCTACTCACTAGATGACTGGCTCCAAGAGAAAGACATATCTTGCCTTTCGATAACGTAGTTTGGTTTGTCTACGGTCATTTTGTGCACACTTTGAACACACTTTTGATTCGAACCTGAATCCTGTGGTACCAAAGGCCAGAGAGCTAGCCAATTAGCCATTAGGCCGCCCGATAACGTGGAGCAACCTTCCGTTTAGAGCCGGCAAGGCATGGGATTGAAGAAAAGAACTAATAATTATTAGAATTATACTTGCATACATACATACATTTATATACTTAAAGTCATTCTGATAAATATTATTCAAAATCAGAACTTTTCTATTTATTATTTGAATATGAAATTTTTTATTGCATGCATGCTATTACAGTATTAACTTGAGGAGAACTTATTTGAGAATTTATTTTGATGATATCAATAATTTCTATGATTGATTAAATTACTTATAAATATTTTTGTGGGAAATAAGTAGATAAATCAGCTCTTTATAAAACTAGTCTGAACAGTTTCATTAACTTGTTTTTGCATCCAGTTATCTTTTAACAATGGAAGAAAATCAGTTATATTATGGGAGTTTGTATTTTTGAAGAATGAAGAATTTTTTCGTTATAAAACAGTATTCACTAGATTGTTAAATTAAAGCATTGTCCATTGTTAAAATTCTAATTATTATATTTAAATAAAAACTCGTTATTCAATTTGGGTAATTTAAATACACGTGCCACAAGAAAAGTACAAATTCAACTGTGACGTAATGAATTTAGCCAAGTTTGCAGAATTAATTTAATATTGATAAAATTATATCAAATTTTTGTAACATGCAAATTATAATTATTGACATATTTTATAATGCATTAATATACATTTGCCTATTTATAGAAGTTTATTCAATCTGATTTAGAGTTTCATTTTTTAAACATTTTTTTAATAAAATTATTTTGTTCCTGTTACTATTATTTTATAAAATAGTAAAAAATAATATGTCTTATGTTATTAGTTACTATTATTTTATAAAATCATTATTTTATTTTTTTAAAGTATAATTTCTCATTCTGATTAAATAGTTCCACTATAAACAATAATTTAAGACAATTATTTACACTTTTGATGTCATTTAAAACTGCTGCCCATTATTTATTTTGCAATAGATATTTTAATCGATAGTATATTCATTAATTATCATCATTAATTCAATCAAGATATATTAGCTTATTGTTATTCTATCATATTTTAGTATTTGAAGAGAAAATGAACTAAATTGTCTCCAGTATTCTTATATTTAATGTTATTCATGATCCTTTTGAAAGAGGGTCATTCTTTGTTTAACAGTAAATTAGCCATTTCATTCTTAAATAATATTTCATAATTGACACTGGCAGAAATAAATAAATTTATTTATTTGATTAAAGTATTAAGCGGTAAATTCATTATACGACTCTTCTTAGAAGATTATGATATTGAAAAACGTCATTGCTAAAGAATAATAATAGTATACTACTGTGCCCAAAAAGTAAGACCAATTATTTTTTTTTTATCAAAAACTCTTTATTTATTCTTCCAAATTTATTTAATCGCCTTCCAAGTAATCCCCTCCAGACACAATACACTTAAGCCAACTTCATTTCCAATCCTCAATGCATGCTAAAAAGTCATCGGCCGGGATCTAAATTTTATTTAAATTAAAATATACCGCTATACAAACATTCATCCAAACAAATGAATTAATATGAGATTTCATTGCTATGACTGTCATGTAGAATAATTAATAATTTTGTATTCGTTGATTTAAGTGTTAATTTTTTTATCCATTATTGTAAAATTATGTAATTTTTTTAAAAATCTGTGAAAATTTATAATTTAGATATAAAGTGTATTCGTGTTAAAAACATTAGAAATCAAAATCCATTAAATTTTCCAGAGTTTCATTGTTATTTAACTATATATTTTAAACGTTTGTTTCCACTACTGTGCCCAAAGAGTAAGACCAATTGTTTTAAAAAAGAAAAAAAAAAAAAAATTGAAATTCCATAAGCCCCGGGAATTTTAAATTGAAAATTGGTCTTACTTTTTGAACACAGTAGTATTCCCCAATATTCTTATATTTAATGTCATTCATGATCCTTTTCAAAGAGGGCCCTTCTTTATTCAACAGTAAACTCGCTATTTTATTCTTAAATAATATTTTATTATTGACACTGGCAGAAATAAGTAAATTTATTTCTTTGATTAATGTATTTACTTAAGCACTCAATACATGATGCAGTTCTTCTTAGAAAATTATGACATTGAAAAACGTCATTACTAAAGAATAGCAAAAGGCAAATGATTAAATAATTTTTTGCGTGATCTTAACTTAATAATAATTCACTCACTATAAAAAAAAAATGCGAAATCCTATGAAGAATTGCGTATTCAGATAAAAAATATTTTGTAAAACTTGTTTCTTTGCAATTTGTCTCTTAATTATGAAGATAGAAAATGCAATAAATGCTTTTTTTTTTTATATAAAGAAATACATTTCCTAACTAAAGAGAAAAAAAAACCCGAAAAAGAAATATATCGAACAAGGAAATTTATTGCAGTCGTGGATCATTCAAATAGTAATTATCAGTTCTGATTTAGTACAGAAAAGAAAAAGAAAGATTTCATAACAGGAATCAAACAGGTAAATGCATCATTCTATTTTTCACATCAACACTGATTTCACCTTCTTAATTTAGGGCTATCAGTATGGCAACCTCAGGGCATCAGACGATAAATACGGTTCTAATTCATTTTCGTTCTTCGTTATAAGAAACGGACCCCGAGACTCAGCTATTAAATCTTAAATGATTAATTCCACCTTTCTTAGAGCCTACTTTCGAGAAACGCACAGAAATAAAATAAACGGGTTCATGAAAAAAATATAACATAATTAGAGGTGAAAGTAGACATGTTAGCGAACTGGCCATCTGCCATGCTCATGATCTGCTTAGCATGTAAACTTCGCCTTTAAACTGTCCGCCAACGGAACAGGTTGGTTCATTTGCAATTTGGATCTTGGACTTAAAAATCTGGTCCTAGTTGAGAAGTTAAGGATGTACTTAGAAAGTCTTCTTCACTCATTATAGTAGGAGCATCTGTACTTCCGTTCTAATTGTACAAAGGACGTTGGGTTCATTGACAGAGAACATCTATTTTGCATGTTCGAGAGCAAAAAACGGAGGTAAAAAACAACCCTTTTCCGTTTTCTGGATCAAAAGGGGTTAGGAAGATCCTTTTGCCCCACCTGGGTTTCTGGGCGAGTTCGACAACCGATGGGGTACTTTGCAAGGGGCACGCGCGAAGATCTTGGCGGGGTTTTTCCATTTTCCCGTCAAATTTCGATAGTTGAAGTTGGTTTAGGATTTGTTTATTTGTAGAACTGTGCCTTAAAAAGAATTAAGTGGAGGCTATGTAGGATATCTCTTGTAAGTTTTAATTTATTGTGATGTTATTTAGATTTTTCATATTTAAATATTACTATGACTTACGTCTTTTAAGTTTGCTTGTATTTCAATGTGTTTTAATAATTTTTGTTTATGATTTAAAATGCATGTGGTTATTTCTCTGCTTCAGTTTTACTTTCGTTTCTTTTAAGATATTAATTTTTCTGTCCATGTGTCGTTGTGTTAATTTGTGATTTTTTTATTTTGATTGATCATGATTTTATTTTGCTTGATTATGATTTTTATTTTGCTTGATTATGATTTTTATTTTGCTTGATTATGATTTTATTTTGCTTGATTATGATTTTATTTTCCTTGATTATAATTTTATTTTGCCTGATTATGATTTTTATTTTTATTATTTATAATTTTATTTTGCCTGATTATGATTTTATTTTTATTTTTTATTATTTATAATTATATTATTTATAATTATATATTTGCAATATATATTGCTATTTCTTAGTAAATTTTCATTTCAGGTGAAATTAAAAATTAATAATTATTTACGATCAAACTTGTTTAAATTAAGTTGATGTAAACTTATTAAAATACAGACTATTTTATATGAGAAAATAATATTTTTTATTATCGTCAACCCAAAGTATAGGTATATTTATTTTAATTTTCAAAAATTTATATGGTATAAATAATAACATATCAAGATGAAGGATAAAGAACAAGTCAAAACTTTTTGATCAACTTAATGGAAACATTTTTATTTCTTAATATTCCATTGAATGTTTATTTCTTACCAAAACTTCCTAAATAACATAATTAAATGAAAATATGAAATATCTTGTATTAATATTATTATTTCTGGATTGATAAAAATTGTTAATAATTAATTTACTCAAAAAATTTTGAAAATTATGAAATTAGAAAAATTAGAGAAAATTTTTTATTTTTTAATATTAGTTAAATTGGATTGATTTTCTACTTTAAATCGGAAGAAATTACAATTTAAAATATTAAAGTTGTCGAAAAGTTTTTCTAGATGTGTTTTTTAGTTAAAATAAATTAACTTTTACTTATTTATTTAAAACGTATGAATAATTCTAAGTCATACTTTTTATAATTGATTATTATGGCAACTATGATTGCCATAATATGGCTTTTTATGGCATTTATGACAATTATGGCTTTTTATAATTGTCATGAAGTAAAGTCATCAAATAACAGAACTATCTACTTGTTTCAATAATGGCATTCTGGATAACATATCGAGCTCTGTATTGTGCAGATGCTTTAGATGAAATATATTAAATTTCATTCAATAAGAAGTATAATATTTATTGTAATATACTCGTTTTATCTTATCATCATATACTCTTCTTATCTTATTATCATACACTCACCTTATGTGTCATCACGCATACTCATCTTATTTTCTTTTCTTAAAAATACACTAAATGTTTTTTCTAACATTCTTGATAACCAATAGGATTTTCGATTAGTTTTTGCTTTTAATCATTATTTAAAGAATTTTAGCAAAAATGCTGCAGATTTGATTGATAAAAACTTGATGCTAAAAAACCCTCCAAAACGTGAATGAAAAATGCTAATTATTTCTCATAATCAGTTCATTATCGGTCATTGTAACACGTTGTCATGGTTACTAAGCATGCGTATGTCGTTAATAATATTTAATCTTATGGTTTGATTATTTCAGATCAATAAATTGACATTTTGCTGAACGAACTCAGTAAACAAAATCTGATATGTATAAAGTTATTTCACAACTCAAAACATTTTTATGCACAATTTTAAACTTATGAGAATATCGAAAACAATTATCGAATTTATTTATTTTATAAAAATATTAATTAATGATAATTTATTTTACGAATTAATTTAACAAATATTTAATTCAAAATGTTATAAATTTATTTTACAACTTTTCGATTTCATGCTTAGATAATAAACACAATTTCAGCTTCCTTCTCAACATTTTTTGCTAGTTGTCTTACAACAGCAAAGCTGTTTTACAAGCAGCAGTTGTTTTACAACCGATTTATAGCTACAAATAAAGACATATTAATTATAGCTGCAAATATAAAATGTTTTAAAGTTCAATGTATATCTGAATTTTGTTTATTTTTTATTTATATTATTTATTACTAATTATGTATAAAATTCTCATCGAAACCTATAACAGTTTGGAATTATAAATAAATTTTGCTTTCCCAATAAATAATATTAGTAATTCTTTTAATGCCAAATATTTTATAAATAACTCGCATTATTTAATTTACTAATTACACTGTTTACTTAATGAACAAATCTCATTCAACAACAATGAAATGGTTTAAATTTTAGCATACCTCTTAAATAGTGCGGAATTTCAAGAATTTTCTCAGTCCTTCATGGCCGTAAATTACAGAAACTGTTCAAATTAATTACCTTTTAAATACGCAAATGTAAGCCACATTCTCCCAAAGCGAAGAACCAAGTGTAAATCTGTTAATTTAATTTGCCTCATTCCCGTTAAATACTCTGCAAGCTTTTAATGTAAGAGTAATCACCCTGGCATTTGATTAATGAAGCCAAATTTAAACGAGCTCCATCCTAACAAGGACTTAAAGAATCAAGTTCATAAATAGATTTGTTCAAAATGTAACTTAATTTCTTGATAAGAAACATGGTTTCTATTGTTCTCTCCAAACCCTGTTTCGAAAAATGTTATCAATTTTATCAGAGCATAAAAAAAAAATGGCGGAATCCTACTACATAGCGGTCGGGAATTTTTAAAATTGATTTTTCGTACCCTTCCGAAGATTCGAATAGAAAATCGATGGCGTTAAGTATGTTCGTTAAATAAGAGTAATTACCTTGATTGCTCATCCTCAAACAACATCTTTGGGGTAATTGATATGTTAATTATGAGCTGTTCTAATCGATGTTAACGTTTCTTGAAAACTTGTTCAACAATAAGTTCAGTTTATCTTGGCTCCATGCTGCTCTTTCTTCTACGATCTGCAAGCTGTTCGCGAATTTCAATTCGTGTTCTTTTATTTGTAGGAGAGATGAAGTGATTTAAATTGGAATAGAAAATCTCAATGTTTAACATTTATTTGAAAAGTATAATGAGAGATCCTTTTATTTCTTTCGAATATAAGTTTTCCTTTGAAACCAAAATGTTCTTTGTGATTGAATAAATGAAAAGCTGGCGAAGTAATTTCAAATTCTGGAGATGTTTATAATGAGAAAAATAAAATGGTGGCATTATGTGGTATTCGAATGTAATTCAAAACACAAGATAGTCACACAGTCTTGTAAAAACTACAACCAATTACTTTCTTTTCAATTCAATGCAGCTGAACTTATAATTCAGCTCCGATCGTATGCCAGCATGTCACGTGATCAAAGAAAATAATTATTTTGAAAGGAAATTACAATCGTCAACGAAATAAATCCCATTATTAAAATTTGTGAAATGAAATACACTTCAATTTTCCTTACAATAATAAGATTCTTACTTTCAGTCTCAAGAGAAGAGAAAATATTTACTGCTCAAAATTTACAATGAGATGAAAATAAACAAATAGAAAAATAAACATTTGAAATACAAATATAAACAAATAAACAAATACAAAAAAGGTAAAAAAAAAAGAAGTAAAGGGAAAACTGATTTTTGACCTTAAAATTTCTTCAGCAACGGATATTTAAATCTACTGTAAATTAACTAATATTTAGATTTATATGCAGTGTGCATGAAAATTAAGTAATAAATACTTAGACTTGACATTTTAGAACTTAAAATTAAAAACAAGTTAAGAACAAATTAAGAACAGTCGCTGAAGAAATTTTAAGGTCAGAAATCAGTTTTTTTTTTCTTTTTTTTTTTTGTATTTGTTTGCATGTGTTGAATAAACATTAAAAAAACATATTGTTGCAAGTTTTATTTATAAAATAAATCGAAGGGTAAATGATCTGAAATTCAAATCTAAGCATTTATTGCAGCAGATTTAAAATCAGTTACTGAATAAATTTTAAGGTCAAAAATCAGTTTTTTTTCTTCTTTACTACTTTTTTTATCTTTTTGCATATGTTTATTATATGTTAAAAAACACTGAAAATATATTGTTACAAGTTTTACTTATATGCTGAAGAAATTTTAATGAACTAGAACAAATAACTACAGTAACAGATGTTAGTAAGAACAACATGCAATGTGCACAAAGTTAAGTAATAAATATTCAGACTTGAGATTTTGATCCTTTTAAGTTTTCTTTATGTAAAACTCGTAAAAATATATTTTCAGTGTTTTTTTTCCAACGTATGTAAACAAATAAACATATGCAAAAGAAGAAAATAAAAGAAAAACTGTTTTCTGACCTTAAAATTTCTTCAGCAACTGATATTTAAATCTACTGTAACAAATGTTTAGATTCACATGCAGTGTGCATAAAATTAAGTAATAAATACTTAGACTTGACATTTTAGGTCCTTTAAGCTTTCTATTTATTTTATAAGTAAAACATGTAACAATATATTTTTAGGAGTTTTTCAACGTATGTAAACAAAAAAAAATAAATACAAAAGCTAAAAGATGAAAACTGATTTCTGACCTTAAAATTTCTTCAGCAACTGTTCTTAATTTGTTCTTAACTTGTTTATAATTTTATCTTCTAAAATCCTAAGTCTAAGTATTTATTACTTAACTTTGTGCACATTGCATGTGAATCTAAACATCCTTATAATAAATTAAAATATCAGTTGATGAAGGAATTTTAAAGTCAAAAATTATTTTTTTTTTTTTTGTTCTTTTAAATTTTAATATTTGTTTAGTTTATATATATGAAGACCACTGAAAATGTATTGTTACAAATTTTACTTATAAATTAAGAAGAAAACTTAAAGGATCTAAAATCTCAAGTCTAAGTATTTATTACTGCAATAACCGTGCACGTTGCATACGAATCTAAACATCAGTTACAGTAGATTTAAATATCAGATACTGAAGAAATTTTAAGGTCAGAAACAGTTTTTCTTTTATTTTCTTTTTTTAGCTTTTTACATATGTTTATTATATGTTAAAAAACACTGAAATATATTGTTACAAGTTTTACTTATATGCTGAAGAAATTTTTAATAAACTAGAACAAATAACTACAGTAACAGATGTTAGTAAGATCAACATGCAATGTGCACAAAGTTAAGTAATAAATATTCAGACTTGAGATTTTAGATCCTTTAAGTTTTCTTAATTTATATGTAAAACTTGTAACAATATATTTTCAGTGTTTTTTTCAACATATGCAAACAAATAAACCCATACAAAAGCTAAAAAAAAAAGAAAAGGAAAAGAAACCCTTTTCTGATTTTAAAATATTTTCAGAAACTGATATTTAAATCTATTTAATAGATGCTTAGATTCACATTGCAATGTGCACAAAGTTAAGTAATAAATACTTAGATTTGACATTTTAAATCCTTTAACCTTTCTATTTATTTAATAAGTAAAATTTGTAACAATATATTTTCAGTGTTCTTTCAACATATGTAAACAAATAAACAAATACAAAAAACTGAAAAAGGAGAAAAAAATTATCTCGACCTTATAACGTCTTCAGCAACTAATATTTAAATCTACTGTAACAAATATTTAGATTCCTATGCAGTGTGCATAAAGTTAAGTAATAAATATTTAGACTTAAGATTTTAGATCCTTTAAGCTTTCTATTTATTTTATAAGTAAGATGTTTAACAATATATTTTTTAATGTTTTTTTTCAATATATGTAAATAAATAAACAAATACAAAAAGGTAAAAGAAAAAATCTGATTTCTGACCTTAAAATTTCTTCACTTACTGATATTTAAATCTACAGTAACAGATGTTAAGGTTCACATGTAATGTTCACAAATTAAATAATAAATACTTAGACTTGAGATTTTAGATCCTTTAAACTTTCTGTTAATTTTATAAATAAAATATTATTCTCAGTACTATATTCTCAGTTTTTTTTTTACAAATAAGTTCCTTTTTTGAACTACTGTTGAGAAAATTTGAAATTACTAAACCGTAACGAAATATTTCTACTATAACAGCGAAATCTTATATTTTCACTTTTTGTAAAGAATAATATTGATATGCAAATTGAAATTTCTTAAAAATCCTTAATAATCATTAAAATTTATAATTTTGCATAAATTATAGTTCAAAACAACAATTAATTGCACTTAAAGTCTTGAAAGAAGAAAATATTTTGCCAAAATTATGAAAATTTATAGAGTTCAGTTGCAATGGTTCAGGGTGGTCTTTTTTATTGAGACCAGTTTGATAACTGGTTCTTCCTCTTTTTGCGAATATCTTATTATGAAGCTTTCCGTATATAATTAAATTATTTACTCTGTGAAATTCATTAGCAATTACAACATAATTATATCAAATAATTATTTCATAATTGTAGAGCTATTTTTCGGGGTAGTTGATTCTAAGTGAAGGTATTATCTGAAAAACTGATAAATGGTTAAGAAAAAAATTAATCACTGTGATATGAAACCGAATTTTTTTATTGAAAAATAAACGTTCCTCTACTTCCATGCCAGTTAATATTGTCCTTTGTCAGTTTTCAGTAATTATTTTAAACCACAAGATAGGAGAATAATTAAAGGTAATTATTAATAGCATTTCTCAGTAATTTAGTTTTTAATCAAACATTTAAAGATAACAGTTTTTTTAATAACAAATTTTTTGTGTTAGTAATTTATTGTAATTGTTAGTCTACTACATATCATATAAAACATATCTTTGTGTTTTTATTTTTGAAAAACTACAAGCAATATGTGTTTTTCTATATTTTATTAAAAATAGCTTTAAAACATGTTAAGATATTTGATTTTTATTTAGTTTTTTTGTATGCTTATTAAAAATTTTCAATTTTAAATTTGACATAAGCAAATAAATAAAAACTTTTTTTTGTGGTGGTATTAATTATTTCAGAGCTTACTTAAATTTACGTATCTTATTTATCCTTTAACCTTCTATAGAAAATCAAAAATGTTTATTGATAATTAAGTAAATAAAATAGTTTATCTGCTTAGACTATAGTTTATCTAAATTTAGTCCTTGCAAATAATAAAAATATTAAGTTAAATTAATTGCATAAATGTAATATTATTTATAACATTGAAAAACAATTTGTTACTACCGTTATAATATTACAATGTTAATAAACGTAAAATTGTATAAGTTTTTGATCTTCCGAAATATTTTGATTTCCTCGAGAATATTGAATTTATTTTCCACTTAACTTGTTTTGCGATAAATGAAATAGTTTATTCATCTCAAAATCATTAACCAAAAATTATTTATGTTAATATCATAATACTCTCATATGATAATCTTCTTGACTAAGTGACAATAAATACAATATTCAACGTCATTGATATATCTGTGTTCTTAATTTTTAAACTTAATTAATTTTAATTAAGAAAACTTAAATTCAGCTAGAAAAGAGTCAAGGAAAAAATCCCTCAACTTTAAAAGCAAAAAGCAAAGAGTCAGTCATATGTTACCACTGGTATTATTTTATTCTAAATGGTACTGCTTTGTAAATAATATAATGTCTCACTTTATTAAGTCCTTATCTTAAAACATGAAATTAAGAAATCTTGGGAAAATGTTATGATAAAAATTGTATATGACGAACTCGCTTCAGTTCTGCAAAATGCAGATAATCAGTATCAGGCGCCAACCGAAGAGTTGGAGAGCCGGTTTGAGTCAGCACCCCAAGCCCATGAATAAAATTGTGCACATGTTCAAACTGATGGCACTTCCCACTAAGGCACTTCCACTTCTCTCATATATTTAATATTTTAATGAAACAGTGTTTTTCTTAATCAGTATCCATTTTATTATAGCAACTTATTTTGTGGATTGAACAGGCGTTTTTACTGATTTAGTTTCATTAATTCATCGAAATATTGAAGTTGACGTAAACTATTCAATGAATAAGTTGGCAAAAGAGACAAAAAGATAGAATTTCAATGTATAATTTGTTCATGTAATTTTTGTTAGAAATTAAATTTTAATTTTATGTGCAACGCTTCCTTGTTTTAACGTTCTCATTTTAGATATTTGAGCCAAACTAGTGCATATTAAAATTATTAATAAAATAATAAATATATGGAATGCATGGTTCTGGACCATCCCTTGGAAGAGGATTTATACTCCGTGCTGGTAGTCAATATAGCCAATATTATTCGGAAGCACCAAGATATTTGATTTTCTTGTACTGTTCAGGGAATACGACAATAACAACAATATATAGAATTTTGACTTCGATTACCTTTTATTTTACTTATAGTTTGGTATGACCTATTGGGGCTTCATAAACTGTTACGCTGTGTTTTTGTTGAGCCCTTCGACCACGCACCCAAACCCAAATCCTAGGTGACCTGACCACCCAACTTGTATGTCCTGGATATGTGAAATAATTTATTTTTACCATCCACATCTGAAGACAGTGTACGGGCACCAATGAAGGCAGATAAGATTTTTTTTTTTCCGGTTCACTGAATTTATCGATAAATAAAATGCAATGGATATCTTCTTTAATGTTCATTACGGAAGGTGTAAAACTTAAAAGAAGATCAGAAAAACATAAAGATAAAAAAAAGTATAAATAAGATGAATTTTTTTACAAAAATGTCTAGGGAAATACTTTTTATCTTCTTGAATGTTCCAAGCCCACATATTTCTTACAGATAAAAAGTCTAATCTATCGCCCGTCTAATCTATTGCCCAGAATAAAATTTAAAGAAGAAGCCATGAAAACCTGAGATATTATACCTGATACTATTGAGTACATATTATGCTAGGTATATCTGATTTCTTGCAAGAACGCTAAAGAATTTCAGCGACATAAAACAGACAACAAAAATAACTCTTAACTGAATGAAAGTTCCGGCTAATTGCGCTAAATGATAGTGGCTACTTTACTTATCTCATTATCTTAATTAGAGGCAAAGGGAGTTTATGCACTGATTTATTGATAAGAAAGAATGTGTTAATGAGAAGCCTTTTTTTTTACACAGAAGTCTAGAGGTCACAGAGATGTTTTGACAATATTTATTTTTAAGCTAATAAATAGATCATGAATTTTAACATGAAATCACTACAAAAATACATTTAAAGTAACAAAAATTGTGCAAGTATTCATCTGTATTGTTCATTAATTATTGTTCATTAATTATGGAAGTGAACCAAATTGTTGTTAATTGGTGTGTTGACGTACTTATTAATACATTGATATTTGTAAAAATTATGACAACGTTTCATTTTATAATAATAACTGTTCAGAATATTACTAAAAATGTCAAATTATAACATTTATACCTAAATTAATGCAATATAATAAATATTATTATTGATTTTACTTGATTTTGATAATAGTAAGAAGTAAAGAATGAAAATAAAGGATTTCGAATTTATTTTAACGATTCTGTAATAAATTGGCATAGAATTGAACCAAACGAAGCATAATAAAAACTTTTTTTACATTATTTAGTTTAGTAATCCATATGGCATTTTCATTTCGTTATAAAAATATATTTAAAGTAACAAAATTGTGCATGTATAATACATCATCTGTATTTTTCATTAATTATTGTAGTGAACCAAATTGTTGTTAGCTGGTGTGTTGACATACTTGTTAATACATGGATATTTGAAAAAAATTATGGCAACGTTTCGTTTTATAATAATAACTGTTCATAATATTATTAAAAATGTCAAATAATAATAATCGTATCTAAAATAATGCCATATAATAAATAATATTATTCTTTTAATTGATTTTAATCATAGAAGTAAGAAGTGAAAAATAATAATAAATAATGTTGAATTTATTTTAACGGTTCTGGAGGTAAATTTACGTAGAGTTGAGCCAAACAAAGCATAATAAAAACAATTAAACTTTTTTTATCACATTATTAATTTACTTAATCCATATGGCATTTTGGTTTCATTTCTCATTAAAATTTTTATTTTAAGAATTTATGCCATAAAATATTTTAAGTAAGAATTAAAGAGGAGATTATTGTGCTTTTAAATAAAACAAATAAAAATGGTAAAAACTTGAATTCTTTCCATGTAATTATTTCTGTCTGAATTAAAACTTATCTTTGGATAAATATTTTCTTTTCATTTTTATAATTTGGAATCAATTATTAAAAGCAACAATTAAAATTTTCATAGAGAGTTATTTATATTAAATAATTATTTTTCTTAGCAGTTAATCTTTTCAGTTTATTTTTTTTATTATTTAGTTAACTGGTTATATTTCAAAATTTTAATTATCTTAATATTATCCATGCATTATATTTATAGTTCCACTTCAATGTATCTAGATAAATTAAATATTTTGATTAAATTTTAACGAAATGTTATGAAAGCAATATTATAAAATTTATAGAAACAAAACAAAAAAAAAAAAGAATTATTTCTATTTGTTTCTGAAATGATAAAGTAATTCTGAGCGTTAAAATACATGTCATTGATTCATAACTAAATTTATCCTAGCTAATAAAACTAAAATTAATTTAATTAATCTTAGGAAAAGAAAAAAAAATGATTTAATTTTTTTAAATTCGTTTATTTATTTTTGCATCAGCACCTTGAAAAAATTAGAATAATAAATACAGAAAAAATGACAATGTTCACAAATGTTGCTTTTGAGTATACAAATCAGTAGTTTCATTATTGCGGTTTTCTGCATATTCAAAAGGGTACCTTGTGGTTTTTTCCAACATAATTAATTTCACACCTTTTTGTGGTAATCGCATGTATTGTTTTTCAATTACATTTTAGTCTGTTTAGAGGTGTAATATTTACAAAACATTGTTATTTATTTCGTAGAATAAGATAGTAATTAGGTATGACTTTGTTTTTATTTTTAGATATTGTGCAGTAAGTAATTATTCTAACACTTGTTTTTTTTTATTTTTTCACTTAGAATTATTTTAATTAAAAATGTTACACGCAAAAACATTAAAGATTAATCTATACTAGAATCTAGATTAATCTATAACACATAATAGTTCGCAGAATGAAGATAAATCACATGAAGTTAATCTCTATTTTATCGTACGATCATATATCAAAAATTTAAGTATTGTATGACATAAAAATTTTGTCTTAAAAATTTGGGGTCATTAATTATTATTTTAAATAATATGTTCGTATTAAAAAATGTGTAATATTTTATTATATTGTTCATTATCCAATTGATTAAATAATAATCAAGGAACAAAAATAAATAATATTACTTAAAAACTAAATATCCTTTTAAGTTAAAATAAATTGATCAATGGCATTAAGTTATTTCATTCTTCAATTATCCCTAATTCATTTCATTAAATTCCAATTAATCAACTCAGTGAAGAATTTTATTCAATTGAATTTAAATCAATTATATGAAATTTGAATTTTGGCTCAAAACTCCGCATAAACAGAAAAATTAAAAGTTAAAAAAATTTAAAATTTAAAAACTTGAAGATTTAAACTTTTAATCTTAAGTATCTCCATCCGGTGGCAGCTGTTAGGCTGTTAAAAAAACCCCAATGTTCCCTATCCTCTGTCAATGACCATGAATCTGCATTTTGGTGGGAAGGGTTGCGAAAATTGTTCCTCACCTGGTACAGGGTTCACGACCGGGGGCCGATTTTGGGGTGCTTCATTCTGTGGGTCTGGGGTTTTTGAACCCTATACTTTCACCCCTTTCGATACCCCAAGTTTCCGGCGCGACAGAAGAATTGAAAGATTCAAGAAAGAACTACTTGAAAAAGCCATTTTTTTTTTAAACTGAAAAATTTAAGAACATTTTAAAATCCGTCTAATCCTAAAAGTAATTTTTGGTAAATGTCTAATTTTATACATTCATTGTGAAAATATGATAAAAACAATAATGATTAAAAATTAAATTAATTTTCTTTGAGCTTAATTTGAAATGTATAATTTACAATGGTGCGTTTCGAATATTTTAATATTGAGCTCATTAATTGCCAATAGATGGCAGTGGCGTTGCTTGTTATGGCTTTAATTAACGATCGATAGTGGGTTTTAGGAATGGAGTTCTAAAATAAATTTTCAGATGATCGCATAAATTAAATTGAAAAGTTTTAACGTATATTTTACGTTTCTAAATATCAATCTTAAGATTATATTTCTACTCTAACATGACTTATATAATAAAAAATATCTTTTAATAAAAAAAAATAAACTTTTAATTTAGTTGGAAATAATATCAAAATTCATAACTAAAAGATATAGAAATATATAGCTTTGACAATATTAATATTTGAAAAGAGCTACAAAATTTCTCATTTATGTCATTATTAAAAAAATAAAGCCGAAATTTCACATACATTAAGAACAAACGATTTGCAAACTACGTATACTACTTTGTAGTAGTAGTATACAGTATGTATACTTTGTAGTAGTAGTATAAGTATAATACTACTGCTACTTTCAATGTGTTCAATAAAAAAATCAAGAAAATTAATACAATGAAAAAAAAAAATTTAGACAATAAATTCATTCAAATTCTAGAACTACTATAAATCAATAAAAGTAAAACCATTTAGAGCATAAATTTCATTTAAAAAAAAAGCAAGTTTCTGCTGTTTTAATTATAAAACAATTGGAACCAAATATAATTCTAAAATGTACTTTTAAATAAAAAAACTAATTCATGGATTTAGATTTTAAAATATCTATACAAAAACCAGTTTCTTTTTCTTCTTAACTGAGACATTAAAATATTAATATTAACATAATAAATATATTCTGCCTCTAAGGAAATCTATGACATAAGATTCAATATTACCATTCAAAACGCATTAAAATAAATTAATAAGTTAACCATAGATAAAAATAATTAAAGTAGCTATTTATCAATTGTTAGTTATAAAATATCAATATCGAGGTGCTAATCACCACCTTGCCACAATCTTGTATGAATTATTTCACTTCCAAGGCGCCGTGTGTGGTAATTTCCTCTCACTTTTCTATCTCTAATATGCCGGAAAAGGATTATTAGAGATAAGAAAGTGAATATTATTTTCTCCACCATTTGTTATTGATAATTCACACGCAAAATATTTTTGTATAATTTGGCAATAAAATACACTCATGGCACCTACAGACTATACTTAACTTCACACGCGTGTTTTTTGCCATCCACTATTTGACGTTTTCTGGGATTTGATAATTACAGTGGTGCGTGCGAAAATGATCGCTGTTAAGTGAAGGAACCCTTGATGGCCCCTTGAAACCGATTTGACAAGGTGAGAAAGATTAAGTCCTGCTTTTAGTTGCTTAAGCCTTGTGTTTTGCGTTAACAGAGTTCATGATGTGTAAGTGACAGTACGTATTAGAGATAGCATGCAGGTGGAAAGCTTGTTTTTCCTTGAACTGTCCCTGTTGATAGAGATTTTTAACTTCTTTTATTTTTGATTTGGCATGGTTTCGTGGAAGATAAAAGATAGTTATTTAGATGGAGTATTTAGAAAGTAAGGAATTCCATCATTTTAAAATGCTTAGAATTATTATGTTAATAAGAAGACTGATATTTCTATTTTTAAATCAATATATAACATCTAAATGTAAAATCAAAAACCATTTTGAACAAAAACACTACCTGATTTCACTAATGAATTTTTAAAAGAAACAACATCATTCATAACAGTGATAACTGTCACTGCTTAATAAATAAATTATAATACATGCATTGTAATACATATATTTTACAATGTCATTATTTCACAAATAAACATTCTTTACGATACATGCATTGTAATACATGTATTTTACAATATCATTGTTTCATAAATAAATCACCAGTCTTTACAATACATGTATTGAAATATATGTTATTGTTTCATAAATAAATTAACAGTCTTTTACAATACATACATTTTACAATATATGTCCTTGTTTCATTAATAAATTAACAACCTTTACAATACATGTATTGCAATATATGTTATCGTTTCATAAATAAATTAACAGTCTTTACAATACATACATTATACAATATATGTCCTTGTTTCATTAATAAATCACCAATCTTTACAATACATGTATTGAAATATATGTTATTGTTTCATTAAATTAACAGTCTTTACAATGCATACATTTTACAATATATCTCCTTGTTTCATTAATAAATCAACAATCTTTACAATACATGTATTGAAATATATGTTATTGTTTCATAAATAAATTAACAGTCTTTACAATACATACATTTTACAATATATGTCCTTGTTTCATTAATAAATCACCAGTCTTTACAATACATGTATTGAAATATATATTGTTTCATAAATAAATTAACAGTCTTTACAATACATACATTTTACAATATATGTACCTTGTTTCATTAATAAATCAACAATCTTTACAATACATGTATTGAAATATATGTTATTGTTTCATAAATAAATTAACAGTCTTTACAATACATACATTTTACAATATATGTCCTTGTTTCATTAATAAATCAACAATCTTTACAATACATGTATTGAAATATATGTTATTGTTTCATAAATAAATTAACAGTCTTTACAATACATACATTTTACAATATATCTCCTTGTTTCATTAATAAATCAACAATCTTTACAATACATGTATTGAAATATATGTTATCGTTTCATAAATAAATTAACAGTCTTTACAATACATACATTTTACAATATATGTCCTTGTTTCATTAATAAATCAACAATCTTTAAAATACATGCATTGGAATATGTTATTGTTTCATAAATTTACAGGCTTTACTATTCAAGCCTTTTAAAGTCTTAATCACTTGGAAGAAAAATAAAGTTTTAAAAAAATCTGCACATAAATAGGTGGTTGTAAATTTGTCACTAACTCAAGTAATTGCATTTTAATGCTTTATTCTTTTAATAAAATTTTTGTATTTTTCTATGGGATTAATACATGTCCAGAAAACGTTTTGAAAAATTGTGTGTAGTTTTGAGAGTGAGGAAAACTATTTGCTCCATTGCTGTTTTAAGTCCTCAAGTTATATAGTTTTTTTTTTTATCTCTATGAACCTGTCTTGAATTTAGAAATTATGACTGAATTAACGTTAAGGCCTGAGTTAGTGTTGCCAAAATTGGAGGGTTTAAAAGTGATAAATGACATTAAAAAATTTTCAGGTGTAAAACTCAAGCTATGCGACACATAAAAATGTTTTTGTTTTTTTGATTTGGCAATATTTAATGGAATTAGGAAAAGACAAACAATAAATAATAGTAGGCATGCCACAAAATACTAATTACATGTGTTTATAATAAAACTGGTAGACTTGAAAAGAAAAAACTAGAATTATGATCATTCCAAGTATTACAGAAAATAGAATTACAGTATTTTCAGTACATTTTCTTTTCGGTTTCCTTAGAAATCTGGAAAAGAAATAACAACAACAAAAAAATTAAAAACAACAAAAAGATTTATATTTATCTCATATTTAATAATAAATTCATTTTTAAATAGAAATGTATTTAAAGGATTTATTTAATTCATTCTAAAATGTTAAATGAATATTCTCAAAAAAGTATTCATCGCTTAACAATTCAATGATAATGACAGCATTAAATTTTCTAAAACGTTGTTTCATAAAATATATCATAGCAAATTTGAAGGCACTTTTTAAGATGTCTAATTAATTCTATTACTTCTAACATAATTTTTAATGTCTGGAATATAAATTTGTGAAATGTATTTTTGTGAAAGAAACAAAATTTTTAAGATAAAATTTGATTTCAGTATATTTAATAAAATCTTTTCATAATTTAAAAATTTTACTGCTTCAAAATGTTTAGAAATATGATATAAATAAGAATATGATTATTTTTCTTAAAGAATGAACACAACCAAATACTCGATCAAATATAGGTTGATAGTACTATCACTTTAACTGCAATAAACTGATATTTTTTGAGAAGATATATTCACAACGTCATTTTAAATAAATATTTCAGAATTCAACTGTGTTCTAATAGCTCTTATATTGTTTTTCTTTCACCAAAGTTTTTCTGCGATTGAAAAAGATATATTAAAATAATCAATGAACTTTGCCATCCGCATTAACTGCAGTAAAAACCAATTTTATTCTTATATGATTCATTTCTCTAAGAAATGGTGGCTTCTGAAATTTTAAAATTTCATGTTAAGTTTCAATAAACCTCCTAAAAATATGTTAATTTCCTTTAAATTCTCTTCATAAATAAATTGTTGTACATATTTAGGAAATAACGTATTATATAACTCGTGTATTCACTGTTTGAAGAAATCAAAATGAATTTTGTTAATTGTTATTAATTTGTCAATTTCAATTGTATACTTTTTCAAAATTAAATACACTTTTGAGATTTAAACATGAAAGTTTCTTGCAATTACTTCTTTCACTTAACGAATAAATAGAAAGAACAGAAGAAATCCTTTTAAAATCTTCCTTACTTCCGATTTTTATTAAGAATAAATAGGAA
Organism: Caerostris extrusa; assembly: GCA_021605095.1. NCBI lineage: Eukaryota > Metazoa > Arthropoda > Arachnida > Araneae > Araneidae > Caerostris > Caerostris extrusa. Next base: position 47,247 of record BPLR01005563.1, on the reverse strand, counting down.
AATAAAAATAAATGGATAAATTTATTGATATTAAGTTATCTGTTTGATCGTGAATTTAATTTTAAATTAAATAAATCCTTTGAAAAATAAAAAATGATCTTAGGAAACAGATTATCTAGTCTAAAATGATCTAGAAAACATGACATTTCATACAATCTTTGCTTTTCTTTATGTAATATGGCAGCATCGAAAAATAAATTAGATATTATAGTTGAATATTATAGGCTTTATATAATCAGCAAAGAATAAATTCCTTGCTGGATTTTTGAAAACATTTTTAAATGAGGTTATTATGTTTTTACGTGTTCGAAATGACGATTAAAAATGACATATATGAATAAAACTTTTAATGTGTTACGTTTTGTATTTGATAAAAAAAAAAAGCAGATAAATTCAAATCTTTATATTTTAAATTGTTAGAAATCAAACTATCAGTGAAATAAATAATTATAATTTAATTCCATTTCAATAAAAAACGTTTTATACATACATACAATTTGTATATTTTTCTATTTTGCCTTTTTCTCATCTATTTATGTATTAAAACATAACAAATAATTATTTATAAGATTAACAGTATTTATGGAGCAATCACTTAAGATGTTTTTTGGAAGGAAAGATAATATAGAAAACTAATATAAATGTAAAAATATTCTCTTTATTTTTTTAAAAGAAATGCCAAAAATAATAAGTGCACACTAATAAACAATTTTAAAAATGTAATCAAAAATTCAATAAAATCTAGGTAAAATATATGACTTAAAAACCTAAACCCTATAGACATTTAATAAATTAAATATTCATAATAAAGCTAAGTAATTAATAATTCTAAAAACAAATTCTTTTTATATGTATGCAAGTACATAAAGTATTTTTCTTTTAGATGGAATGTTGCAGTAATAGTATTGAAACTATTGACTAATATATTAATACTAAATATTTTTATATTAATGACGTTTTGTAATGCAGAAGTTAGAAATTATGGAACATAATATTTCACAATTCTTCAGCATTAATGCACTATGAATATTATTAAAAACTCAAAAGAATAAATTAAGCTATTTTTAATTATTGTTGTTCACATGCTTTCCAAAGTCACATTTGCTCACAATAGAATCTTTATATCGCCATAGTGAATTATATACAACCGAGATTTTTTTAATAAATAATAAATAACGTATGAATATTACAATAAAGTTAATTTTTCTCAAATTCATGAACTATGCTTGTTTTAATTTAAATTCGTTAGATAAATTAATAAGAAAAAAATTTCGGAACACTTATATATATAATTAAATACTTTTTAAAATTCATTAATGTGATTATTTTATAATTTTTAATTCAATTTATTCCATTTCACATTGTAATGTAATTGCAATGCATATTATTTAGATTCAACCAAAAATAAATGTGAATTTATTAGATGTCTCTTTTTTAAAAATTGATAAATTATAAAATACGTGTAAAAAAAAAACTATATTCTTGAAACATCATTACAAAATTTAATTAAATAAATTAATATCATCGTATAAAACTGTATTATAATAAATATTTACGTAATTTTATTAAAATTATCCAATGCTGAACAATATTAAATTTACACAAAAATGTTTATGCATATTAAAAAATTCAATGCTTCTGAAGTGTTTATAATGCATTCTTTATAAAATATTAAATTCAATTTCAGAAATATTAAATTCTATTTCTAAGAAATTTATTTAGTTTACAATAGCAAAGCGGGACAAATAAAAATTTTCCCAAACATACATTTCAATTTTAATGAAAGTTGAATAGAGCTTTTTATTTTGACTTTTCGTTTGTTATAAAATTAAATGAATTTTTAATTTTTAATTTTATAAATATGTTTTCATTTTAAACAACTGGAATCAAGGAATACAATTTCGTTATTAATTTACACGTTCATTTGTTTTAGTAAAAGAATGTATATAATAATTATATTTTTTTCTTATTTGTTAAATTTAATAACACTTGATGATTATCGTGGCCTTAGCCTCTTTAGAGAAGTTTTATTTAAAAGAAACTAAATATTTAATTCTCGATAATGAGTAACTAATTACATTTTTATTATTTTATATCAAAAAGTAATTCAGCGATCCAAAAGAATTACAATCTATAAAAATTATAGATAATGCAATGTCAACATTTAAAATAATAAATTAATATATTGTTTTTTATATTTTTTTCCAGAAACGACGCAAAAATTTTGGATCATGACAAATTTGGCAGTTTAAAAGATTTTAGAATAGCATATTTTTGGATACAACATAAGATTTACAAAGTATGTTAATATCAAGGAAATATTGATGTGGGCAAGTTATTAACCTTTTTTCATTTTTGTATTGAATATTTAAACTAATGCAAATTATAATAGTTAAATGATCAAAAACATAAAAAATAAGCTGGATTTTTCAGTTAGAGTATTATATATATCTATACATAAATTGTTTTCCTTTTTAGAGAGATCTTTAGAATTGTTATTGTTAGTAATAATTCTCCAACAGATTCAGGTTTTTCTCAGTAAAATTACTTTAGAAAAGCTAAATTTGCACAGCCATTACGATAACTGACCTAATAATTCCAACACAATTCTTGTAAACATCACTGCATCATTCTAGAAACATCATTAGATGATTATATTAATTAAAAAGTTTATCAATCCAACCTTACAGTAACTAGTTCGATACGACTTTTGATAATGTCAGATTATTTACTGGAAATTATATTACCTTGATTCCAATCTTAAGCATATGAAAATTAAAAATAACAGTTTTTCTTCATCTCGCAGATAATTTTAGAATTTGTTATTGTTAGTACTTCGCCAACAGATTCAGGTTTTTCTCAGAAAAATTACTTTAGAAAAACTAAACGTACACAACCATTATGATAACTGACATAATAATTCCAACACAATTCTTAGAAACTTCTCTTATATTAGGCGAATACCTAAATAAAGTTTATGTATCCATCCTACAGTAACTAACTTGATATGACTTTTGATAATGACAAATTATTTACGGGGAATTATTTTGCCTTGATTCCCCATCTTAAGCATATAAAGATTCATTAAAATGATAATTATCTTAATTTTGGAGAGAAGTTTAGAATTTGTTATTGTTAGTAATTTTTTATTTGCAGATTCAGGTTTTTCTCAGTAAATTTACTTTAGAAAAACTAAATGTACACAGCCATTACGATAATTGAAGTAATAATTCCAACACAATTCTTAGAAACATCACGACCATTAGATGAATACATTAAATAAAAGTTTATAAATCTAACCTTACAGTAACTAATCCGATATCACTTTTGATAATGACAAGTTATTTACTGGAAATAATATACCTTGATTCCAATCTTATGATGAAGATTTATTAAAATAATTATTTATCTTTATTTTGAAGAGAATTTTAGATTTCGCTAATTGTTAATAATTTTTCCTACAGATTTTGGGTTTTCTCAGTAAATTACGTTAGAAAAAACTAAATGTTTTGCACAACACAACAACTGTTATAATTGTTGTAATAATTACAACACAATTCTTAGAAATATCACTACCATTTTAAGTGAATACACTAAATAATAATTTGTAAATCCAACCTTACAGTAACTAATTTGATATGACTCTTGATAATGACAAATTATTTTCCAGAAATTATATTATTTTGATTCAATCTTAAGCATAAGAAGATCTATTAAAAATATAATTTATCTTCCTTTAGAGAGATTTTTGAAAATTTGTTATTCTTAGTAATTCTCCAACAGATTCAGATTTTCTCGGTAAAATTACTTTTAGAAAAACTAAACGTACGCAAAACCATTATTGATGATTGAATACAACAACGTAATAATTTCAATTCAATACAATAGAAACATCACTGCCATTAGGTGAATACACCAAATAAAAGTTTATAAATCCAACTTTACAGTAATTAATATTCAATATGACAAATTGTTTACTGTAAATTACATTAACTTGATTTCAATCATAAGCATATGAAGATTCATTAAAATAATATTTATCTTCATTTTGAAGATTTTTAGAATTTGTTATGGTTAGTGATTCTTTCAATAGATTCAGGTTTTCCCAGGAAAATTATTTTAGAAAAAGTAAACGTATACAACCCTTATGAAAAATGACGTAGTAACTCCAACAACCGAAGTAATAATGATAACCGAAGTAATAATTTTTCAATTCTTAGAAGCATCACTGCTATTAGATGATTACACTAAGTTAAAAGTTTATAAATCGGCGTTACAGTAACTAATTCTGTATGACTTTTGATAATGCCAAATTATTTACTGGAAATTATATTACCTTTGATTCCAATCTTAAGCATATGGAGATTCATTAAAATGACAATTTATCTTCATTTTTAAGAGAAGTTTAGAATTTGTTATTGTTAGTAATTCTCCAACAGATTCAGGTTTCCTCTGTAAAATTACTTTTGAAAAACTAAACGTACATAACATATCCATTATGATAACCGAAGTAATAATTCCAATTCTTAAAAACATCATTACTATCATATGAATACATTAAATAAAATTTATGTATCCAACCTTTTCCAGTAACTAATTCGCTATGACTTTTGATAAGGGACAAATTATTTACTGGAAATTACGTTAACTTGATTACAAACATTCGAAAGTGTTGTGTTGTTCAAAAATAAGCAAGTATTTTGTCTTCTTTTGGATGGAATTTGTAGAAAATATATAACCAACAAAAAATTTAATTTACTTCTCAATTAAAATAACTATCAAGGAATTTCAAAGCATACATATACATATGTCTATGTCCCTGATGTGATTAACGTAGCTTTCATGTTAACTTAAACTGAAATAAATCTTCACACATATTTCTTAGAAGCATTAAAATCACAATAAAAAAGAACACTGTATCCAATATTACAGGAAATACATTTTCAATCTAATCACATCTAAAGATTCCCTATGTCTAATCGTAAACTACTTACTTGCTTACCCTTCTAAGAAACCATCCATTGATGAACACGAACAGAAGTGATATATTACTAGGTGTGGCGAAGCAATCTTACTTCGATGGCATTAATCACAGGTTAAAAATGACTACCCATTTACAAGGAGCAAAATGGGATGGTCGTATCCAACTGTCGAGAATCATGGAATGAATAATAAAAAAAAAAGGGGGAGAATCTGTAATTGGAGTTATTTCTACCCTGATTCAGTGATAAAAGTTCTACAGTGAACTTATTTGTAAGTCAAGGTGTACTCATATGTATCTACAAGGTTAAAAGCCCTTGCCTACGCCTAAACCACAAACTTTTGGGATCTTTACACAATATTTAGAGCATTACTATTCTGATAACAGGAAGGAATTCATAAATGAAACATTATGTAAAGTGGGTTGCATTAATGGTTATTTGATAAAACTGGGAACTAACCAAGCCTGAATGTAAAATTATTCGTTATCTCAGATGTCCATGACGAGAATTTAATGAAAAGAAACTACCAGTTTTGCAGAAGGTAAGTTTTTCTTGCCTTCTTAAATAAATAAGTAAAAAAAAATGAATTTTTTTAATTTTCCTTTATTTATTTGCTTTAAGGTCTAAGGGGCCAAATTTATTTTTTTGTATGAGTTAATTAAATTTAAAATTTTAATTTTTATACATCGATAAAAAAGATATTATAAGACACCTGAAATTTTAAGAAATGCATGCTTTATAAGTATAAAAAATTACCTCAAATATACCAATAATCTCTGATTATATTATTAAAAAAAAGTACAAACGGTTTTAGATATCCTTATAATATTATCATTATTATTTAAATATTATCATTATTATTTTAATTTTGTACATAATTAAAAAAATATTATAAGACACCTAAAATTTTTGTATGTTTATAAGACATGCATTTCTTAAAATTTCAGTTGTCTTATGATAACAAACATATTACTTTAAACATAATTAATAATCATTTATATTAATTAAAAGTGCAAGCGGTTTTAAGTTAACGTTATATAATATTATCATAACGTTATATAATATCATATTATTTAATCGTTGTAGTAATAATTATTGGTCTATATCTTTGTGAGGAAAAGTTTTAATAACATTTTTTTTTTTTTTTTTTTTCTCAATTTTTTTTTTTAGAAACACTCCTTTAGTCTCTTTTAAGAAATAAATGATATCAAACTTTTTTAATTTTTTTAAATTTAAATTTTATATATCATTATAAAAAAGATATTATGTGACACCTGAAATTTAAAAAAAATTCATGTTTTATAAACATATAAAATTACTTTAAACATAATTAATAATCACTTAATATATTAATGAAAAAGTACAAAGGGTTTTTTAGATAACGTTATAATATTATCACTGTTATTTAATCATTGTAATAATAATTATTGTTGTAGTTTTTTTGTGAAGACTAGTTTGCTAATTAAATTTTTTTTCAATTTTTATTTTTAGAAACAGCCCTTAGTCTCTTTTAAGAAATAAATCAGATCAAACTTTTTGAACTCTTTGGCTTTGGCAAAATTTACTTAAGAATAAGTTTATTACTGTTTAATATGAAAACAAATTATGGTATGATTTAAATTCTTCAATAACTTGACAATATTTTTGCATATTGAAATAACTTCATTTCTTTAACTTGGTGGTAAAAAAGAATAGTTTTAAACCTGAAATTTGAATTTTCTACCTGCTTAAATATGAATTTCTCACAGTTCTAGAAAAATATAATTTTATTATTATCAATATTAAAGAAAGATTTTAGCGTTAATTAAAATTCCATACCATGAATGAAATTAAGAAAAAATCTTTATACAGTTTTTTTATAGGACATTGTTTTAAAAAATAATGGTATTCTGATTTATAAAAATTTATCTGGTAATAAAATAACATAACTAAGCAAGTTTGAACATCATGTAAATGAATTTTTAAAAAGTAATTATTTATTCATTTCTAATTAAAATTATTCTTTCTCCATAATATGTTTTTAACGTTATTAATTAATTTAATAAATCAGTAATCAATAAATTCATTTTAAAAAGAATAGTCCAATTTCATCTGAAATATCAGAAATTATTTTTCTACCACTCTTAATTATTTATGATACTGATTATTATTGATACAATTAAAATAAATCTATTTAAAATAAATTTAAAATTTTACAGTCATAAAGTCTTACATATTTTTAATGAATATTTTTATGTTGAAAATGAAAATTATACAAAAAAAAAAAAAACGAAGAAATGAAATTTTTTTTAATATATTTTATTATTTTCTATGCTTTTACTTTTGGGTGAAATTTTTAAATCGTTGTTCAAAAGATTAAACAGAAAAAATGTACAAAAGATTACTATTATAAGTCAAATTTTATACATATATTTGCTAAATTCTCCAAGTAATCAAATTAACAAAGCTAGCAGTTTATTTAGTGAGTAATTTAAATTCTTGCTGTTTACTAATTAACTTACTTGCAGTTTGCTAATATTTTTTAACTGAAAAGAAATGATTGCCTAAAATAATTAAATAAAATTGAATATTTTTAAACTTTGTAAAAGTAGACTGAATTAAATTTAATAAACGCTAACATCTTTTTAAATTGCATTTCACATGAATTCAATCATACAGCTTTCTGACACAAATTATTTGAATTCATTCTTGCAATTTTAAATATAAAATAGCGCTTGCCAACTGAAAACGTTTAATAAGTTAACGTTAAATCAGAAGAATAAATTAAACTTATATGCATAATTTAAATTTTCTTTGAAACGTAAAATAGTTCTTCAAAGAATTTTAAATTATTGAATCATAAAAAATTATGTGAATTAGTGTAATCTTTTTATTTTCCGTCATTTTAATTTTAGTAGTTTTTCTTCTCTGAATGCAATATTTTTTTAAAAGAAAGCCTTTAAAATTATAATTTCTGTTATCTTTTTTTATCTTGTTTATAAATGTATTTATATTGATTTTACTTTAACATGAATTAATATTTTTAATCATAAGAGTGAAATTAAATTTTTCAAGTGTAGTAAGACTCGATGAGTAAGCAGAAATGATTTTTTTTTTTTGTAAATTTTTTTAAACTGAACTTTAAAATACACAATTTAGAAGGAACAATTTTGGTCGTTGAAATAAAATAATGAAATATCATATTTCATAAAAAATGTGATAAAATGTTTCCTTTTGGCGTATTTCAAATTATGTAATAAATTAGCTTTTCTTAATATTTGTTGATTTCTATTACTTCAAAATCTCACTGAAGTAGTACTCTTTTTTCAAATTATATGCAAAAGATAATTAGATTTTAAATTATTGGGAATAAAAGTTATGTATTTATTGCAGTTGTTATAGTTTATAATATTTATGTTTAGAATTACAATGAGGAATATTGAGTTAGTTTGAATGCATTAAACTTTAAATTCACTTCTCAAAAACATCTTGCATACAGCGCTATTTTTAAAAGGTTTTGTTTCATTAAAAAATAAAATCAACAAAGAATTTATTTAATTTAGTAGTACTTTTCTACATTTAATTCCCGCTTGTTATCAAACACTTAATTAAAAAGTTTTTCATTGTCTAAAAAAAAATATTATGTTATAAAAATGTTTTTAAAAATTTTAAAAAATTATTTAAAAAAAATTTTAACATAAAACTTTTATTTGGAATTTATACTTGAAAAATAATTAACATTTACTTCAGTTTTTAAAATACATAGATGTAAACGGAAAACTGCAATTTATCAATAACTTTACTGTTAGGATTTTTTTAAAACGCTGAAAAAAACCTAGCAATTTAATTTATAAGATGTGCATAAATATTTATAAAAACTACAAAATGTTAATGAATTCAAAGTGAAAAAAAATTGACGAAAAATAAATGTATATACCGAAGAAAAAAACAATTTAATTTTACAACAACGGCAAATTTTAACAGAAATTTAAAAAAAAAAATCCCTTGAAAAAACTGAAATCCTTATTCTGCACTTGAAACCACCTTTAGTAAGTAGTAACCACCCGTCTTAGAATTTGAAAAAATGCCCTCTAAAACGACTTCCAAAGGTTAAGAGCAAGGGGCTGAAAGATTCAGGGGTAGAGTTCAAGGGTGCAGGAAAAGGGGGTTAGACCCCGTTCGGGTGCCCCAGTTCGACTACCTCCCCAATGGGTTCGTTCCTGCACCCTTTTTCACCGCAGTTCATTTACCTAGGTGAATACATCCCGTGTGAAAGGATGTCATCGGCAGGATGCGTATGGGGAAGAGGTACCACTTCTTCGTAAATGTAATCTCTTGTAGGACATTAGATGCTGTTGGAAAATTTTACCATGTCATCATTTGTTTAAGTTAATAGAGAAAAATAATTCATGTTTGAATGACTATATATATAAATGACATTGTTTCGGTAAATATTATCAAACTAGTTTAGGTACATGTTTTCAAATTTAATTTATTTAGATAATTAGTTTTGTAGGTTATTAGTAATTGTTGAAATCTTTCACTGCGATTTGATTAATTAAAAAAAGTTTATGCAAGATTTATTCTTACATTATTTTATTATATAGAAGATTACTTAAAAACGAAAAATGATTAATTAAATGGTCAAGATTAATAAATTGAAGTACACGTAGTATACCAATATATGACAATGCTGCAATATTTGTTATATAAATATTGCAGCATTGTCACATCTATCATATAACTCTTTTAGTTAGATGTTTTCAAATTTAATTTAGATAGATAGTTGTTATATAGTTACATAGATAACCTTCTCAGTTTCGTCCAAAGACAGCAGAAGACATATCAGTTTTATAGTAGATAATTATTCTTGTAGGCTATTAGGAATTTGCAAGTCTTTTTTAACTTTACGGAATGATAAGTTTTTAAAAAAAGTTAGGCAAGATTTCTTTTCACATTATTGTATTACATAGATGACTAAATAAAAATGAAAAATGATTAATTATAAACGATAACTTGATATAAACGATTAATAAAATGGTCAAGATTATATATTGATATGCATATAGTATATCAATATATCATAATGTTTCAATAATTTTATATAACTCTTTTGGATAGATGTTTTCAAAATTAATTTAGATAGATAATTATTATATAGTTACATAGATAGTCCTTCTTAGTTTCGTCCAAAGACAGCAGAGATGACATATCAGTTTTATACGTAATACATAATTATTCTTGTAGGTTATTAGGAATTGTTGAAATCTTTTTTAACGCTACGATTTGATTAGCTTAAGAAAAGTTTATGCAAGTTTTCTTTTCATATTATTGTATTACATAGAAGATTAAATAAAAATAAAGAATGATTAATTAAAAGATATAAAAGATAGATTAATATAAACGATTAATTATATGATCAAGATTAAAAAATTGATGTACATGTAGTATATCAATATATGACCATGTTTCAATAATTATTACTCAACTCTTTTAGATGATGTTTTCAAAACTAATTTATATAGATAATTATTATATAGTTACATAGATAACCCTTCTCAGTTTCATCCAAAGACAGCATATGAGAAATACAGTTTTATAATAGATAATTATTCTTGTAGGTTATTAGTAATTGTTGAAATCTTTTTTAACGTCACTATTTGATTAGATAAAAAAAAAAAAAGGACATGCAAAATTTCTTTTCACATTATTCTATTACATAGATGATTAAATAAAAACAAAAAAATGATTAATTAAAAGATATAAATGATTAATAAAATGGTCAAGATTAATAAATTGATATATACCTAGTATAAATATATTTCAAATTTATTTAAGAATTAGTATTTATTCTTAAGATATTAGTATTTATTATTTATTATTAAGAATTAGTATTTATTATTAGTATTTCCTATATTATTTCACTCTAAAACAAAGAGGACTAGGTATATTTTTTTCTAAAATATGCAATCTATAGTATGATATTAGAAATTGTTGAGCATTTTTGTAGACTTTTTTTTGCTCTCTAAAGACTTAAAAGGATTTACGACTTAAGAAAGAAAAAAGAATTCATGTTTACTTAATGAATTTGGGAAAATCCTCAACACAAAGTAATACTGCAATATATTTTACTCTAATAAGATTTGGGAATTTAGGAAATCCCTCAACAAATATTAGACAAAAAGTACAGTATTCAGTTTTCTGCGAAAATCTAAAAAACAAAAACACACACACAATATTTTAACAAAAAGAAATCATCTTCGCACTTTAACATAACGAAAAGCAACATAATTAATAATTCTGATCTTTTATTGTTTTTGTATGCATATAATTATTAAGGTCACTAGGTAATACATATATTAAAACAAAACTATTTGTTATTTATCAAAACTGTTTTTATGATTAAAAATTTCATTAAATGAAATTCTTTTCATGTGAAAAAATTAATTAAAACAAAAATTAGGGTTTGGTTTTTAAAATTTAAAAGAGCACGTATTTTATTATTTTTATAAGTAATAAAAATAAATAGCATATGCCTTTTTTTAAATTTCAAAATATTTATTTAATGGAATACGAATTTATATAATCATTATATAAGCTCATTTTTCGTTATACAAATTTGTATAACGTAAATTTTTTAAATGTCTAGTAACTGTACGTTATATAGGGGGCATCTGCTAAGAAAAATAATGTTAATTGCCTCTTAGCATAATTTGTTTGAATTTTGTTGCATGCAAGATTTATTACAGTACAAATTAGCCAATTATGATAGTTTGAATTTCAGTTTTAACTCTTGAATACAGGATTAAACAAACATTTGATAATTATATAGTTTATTTAAATATTTCTTTAGACTACATCATAAACAGCACATCTATTAATTATAAATTTATAACATTGGAAAAGATGAAACTCTCCAGTTATATTACATCCGTAAGCAATAGAAGCTTATTTATTATAGAAATAGAAGCAAAATAAATGAATAAATAAATAAATATTTTTTTAGGATAGCATAAAGGAAGAGATGCATACGTTAAAAAAAAACATTGAATACTTTTAACCAAATATTAAAAAAAAAAAATTGGTTTAGACTTAAAAAAATACTTCATTTGAAGAATTAAAATGAATAAAACTATTACTAAAAATGATCAACAAAATAAATTAAATTAAAATCGTAAAAGAGCAAATTTTAAAAGTCTTTTAATTAAAATTAAGTAAATTTTTAAAATATTTTTAAAATTCTCCTTTCAAATTTATTTATTTTTGGGTTTTTATGCATCTATCTGCTCTACAATATAAGGCATTTATTCATGTAAATTATTATTCAGAATGGTCTAGTAAATATTTTAAAATAGTTCATTTATTACATAAAATGCTTTAGTGAATATTTGAAAAGAATATTTTTTATTCATTGCTGATGAAGCCCATAATTCTTCACTGAGGAATGAAATTCAAGGTCGAATCTAAGACTTATTAATTATCTCGCCTTTATATCAGATATTAAAAATGAATGAAGGTTATTCTAAAAATAACATTACTCGGTCCAATAAAATTCTTGTTCTTAACTATAACTAGTTTTTTTCTAAGTAGTTATAATAAGCAGTTTATTTTTAATTCAGAAAGACTACTTTTGAGTTATAATTAAAATGCATTAATTCATTTGCATTATAATGAATTTTTAATGGAATTGAGTTATTTTCATGCTTTATTTTTTTGTTTCATTTTTTTATTTCATTTATTTTTCATTATCATCCTTGTAATCCATGTGTAATGATCACCGAAATAAAAAAAATGTGCGTATGTATTACATCAAAAAATACATATAGATGCAAATATAGCAAATCATATAGTAATAAATGTTGTAATATAGCAATAATATAAGGAAAGTTTATTTCGTCAAAACTAGTGTTACTATGATGTTATTAGTAAAATTTTCTTTGTATCAAAAATAAGGATAAAAATATAATATAAAAATAACGACATAATCTTAATACAAAAATTCCAATTGAGTTATTATTTTTATATTTATACAAATTATTTACGTATTTGCAACTTCTAATTCACGTTATATCTACATATATCTACACGTACTTTTAAATCTATTTATTTTGTCGTTGCCTTTTGCCTCTAGTTTCAAATTTATTGTAATATATCAGTTTTAAAATCTGAATATGCCTATAGAAGAAAAATTCTTTTAGAAAACTATTCGTATATTACGTAAAAAGTCTTATTTCAAAATTAAATTTTAATTTTATAAGTTGTTTGTTTTTTCTCATAAATATTTTTAGAAAATACAAAAAAGATTATCAAAATAACCCTCATATTTCAGAAATACTTATTCAAAAGTGCATTTAGAATTAAATTATAACTGGATAAAAATTACATTCCTCGGTTTATGAACATCTACACACTCACATTGCAATAAAAAAAATTTTTTTTTTTAATACCAGTGTAAATTTTTTTCGATCACGTCAAACAATAAAAATTATAACTACATTCTAAGAGCCATCGTGCCGTTAACATTAGATGATCCTTTTCATTCCCAAATCCCGACTGCGCATGCGTTATTTTAAGACAAAGTAATTTCGATGCAATTTTTTTTTTCCTTCCTTTCAAGGAAGAGTAAAAGGTATTAAAAAACAAATCAAACAAAAAAAGATTAAAAAGAAAAAAAAAAATCATGAAATATGCAACTGAATGCATTATTTTCTCCTAGAGAGCTAAAAGGGTTGTAGTAGTAGTAGTAGCAGCAGAAAAATGCATTATCTAGAGAGAATAAAAATAAAACTGGCCTCCTGATTAAAGGCAAGTATCGAATGTTTTAAGAAGTAGACGGAGCAGGTTGCCATGGCAACTATTTTCCCTACGTCACGATCATCATTTGGTTGTTTAAGGAGCGGGCACAAATTGCCTTTCCTGCTTTGAAGGAAGAGCAATTTATGTACGAGAGATTTAATTTCTGTATTTTCACGTCTCTTTAAAAGTTTCTATGGTTCAGACAATATTCGCTCTTCATTTTGGAAGGATTCACGTTCTCTGTGTGTGTGTGTGTGTTAATGTAAAGCATTTAAACATATGCGTTTGGAGTAAATGTTATTAAATTCTGGTAACACAGTTCGCGAGATTTATTAACAGTTCCACAAATTTTAGTGAAATGTTGATAAAAGACTCTTTATTTACTGAGGAATAAATTTTTTAAAGCTTTGTAAAACCGATAATTTATAATAATTCTTGGTCTTTATCATTTTTGATGTATGTAATGTAATTGAAAATTTGATAAATCGTAATTAATGACGGAGTTAATATTTTTAATAATGATTTAAATATTATATAATTTAATAATAAATGCAATGTATAGTGTTTTGTATTTAATATTTCAGAATCATAAATTAGAATTGTTGCATGCATTATTACAGAATTCAGTTAATTAAATATTTTCATTGAATTTTCTTTGAATGTTGCACAAATTATGTTTTACATGATTTCTGGTCACAAAAAAAATAATAATAATGCAATAAACAATTAATTTTTTTCATGTTTAAAGACTGATACTCAAAATTTCAATGCAAAATAATAATGAAATAATTATTTTCTTCACACAGTTTAAAGTTTTTGAAGACAAAAATAGTATCAATTTCATCAAAACGAATGCTATAAATGATAACTGTAATAATGGAAAAAAAAATGCAGAAAGCATAGAATGAAAAACAATTAAATGACTTAATTTAAGTATTTTCATGCAAAATTTTAGATTTTAAAAATAAAAAATAAGGAAAGTAAATCATTTATTATTATTATGGTAAATTAAGATTATTTATTATCATGCTAAATTACACTGTTTTTAAAACAGCAAATTACTTTCAGATACAGAACAATTCTACAGAAGTTGCATAAATCTAAAAACTAGTTGAAGATAGTTTGAAAACTTTTTCATTAGAAAATTTCAAGTAATTTGAGAGCGTTATTGGCAATCTATTATTGACACTAAGAAATCTTTACTTTCAAGCTATTTTTAATATTGGATTTAATATTGGTATTTCATAACATGTTCAAGTGGCCTGGTGGCCAATTGGCTAGCATCCTGGCCTTTTGGTACCACAAGCTTCTGGTTTGAATCCTGGCTTTGGCATGGATGTTTGGGAGTGGTTCGAACCCACGTTAAACTGTTGGTCCCGGTCTAATTGGCCCAAAGTGTGCACAAAATGACAGTAGAGTAACAAAAAAAATCGAACCATAACATGTTTAAATATAAAACTTTTAAAAATTGAAATATCATTGTAGAAGTGATTCATTGCCTTCTCAAGACATAAATTGAAAATAGATAAAATAATTTGTAAATCTTCAATAAAATTTTTGATTTTTGACATCAAATCTGATTTCTCCCTGATTGCATTATACATAAGAAAAGCAACTGTAATAATTTGAAAAATTAAAAGATAAAAATTTGAGTACAAATATATTGATGTGATTTTAGAGAAAATGAAAGTTTTTATAAAAAAAAAAGTTGAATGGAAAATGGTAAAAATTATTTCTGAATCTCCAACAAAATTTTTATTTTCGATTTCAAATCATGACTTCTCTAATCAGACATCAATCATAAGAAAAGCAATTGTAATTAATTTTAAAAAATTAAAAGAAAAAATTCGAGTGCAAATATATATTGATATGGTTTTAGAGCAAATGAAATTTTTTATAAAAAACAAAGGTGAATTGAAAATATGTAAAATCATTTCTGAATCTTCAACAAAAATTTTTTATTTTCGACTTCAAATCAGGACTTCTTTAATCAGACATCATACATAAGAAAAGCAATTTAAATAATTTTAAAAGAAAATGAAAAAAATTTGAGTTGAAATATATTGGTATGATTTTAGAGTAATTGAAGTTTTTTTATAAAAAAAAGGTGAACTGAAAATAAGTATAAATTGAAAGCAGGTACTCATTTCTATAGGTAAAATCAAATTTTTGTTGAATTAGAGAAGTCCTGATATTAACAAAAATTTTGATTTTTGACTTCAGATCAGGACTTCTCTAATCAGACATCACACATAATAAAAGCAATTGCTATGATTTTAAAAATTAAAAGAAAAAAATTTGAGTGGAAATATATTGATATGATTTTAGAGTAATTGAAATTTTTATAACAAAAAAAGGTGGAATTAAATTTTTTATTCGTAAATTTGTGATTGCCCCCTCGCCTCCTCCAAACTCTGAGAGATAATGAGCAACTCTTGCTTAGAAATGCAGCCTCGATACATTAAAATCACTCCACGATATGCCGAAGTCAGGATCTCCGTAATGGTTCTTTTTTTTTTCTTGATTTAATCGAAAGATATTTTTTTATGCATCTTTGTTGCTTAGAATTTTAGATGGGCATTGTTTTAATAGGAGAATCCGAAATGGGGGAAAACTAACAGAGCATGTTTGTTCACCATCATACACTCCCTATTCTTTCTGTTTTGATTTTTACATATTCTAAAACAAACTTCCCAGAATTTTGAAAACGATTTTTACGGTTTATAGTGTTTTTCGAATTGCTTTTAGTTCGATTTTGATTGCACAAAGGAGGAATGGTGTTTTTTTTTTTTTGTTGTTGTTGAAATAATAGCATCCCTTGGTAGAAATATTAGTAAAATATGGAGTAAAATATTTATTTCGTGTTATTTTGTCTTTGATGTGCCGACAAAATTGGTTCTAGTTATTTACATATAAATTAAACCTAAAAGAAGGAAAGTAATAAAATGAAATAACATGAATTATGGGGCTAGAGTGATTTAAAAACAATAAAAAATAATAAATTTGAAGTCTTTTTCACAATCTTTTAGTAAAAATATTTTTTTTTCTACGACTTTTTATCAACCAATCAAATGTGAGGCAATAAGCCTTTTTGTAGGTTTTGCTTTTAAAATTACCTACATTTTTTAATTTATGAAAATTCACCCTTTATAGAAAAATTTGTAGCAAAAATGAAAAGTTTTCTCAATTTTTTTTTGCAAATTATTTTAATATGAAACAATATTCATGATTTCTCATATATAGTTCACAAAAAGTATTTTTTTCCAAATTTTTTGATTACCATTCCTTTTGAAATTCTATGATTGCCAAACTTTATTTTAATATAAGTTAAATATTATTATAATATTTTTTATGTTTAAGTTACTATGTTAGTCTTTAAAATTGCAATATTATGGTAAATGCAGCTAATTTAGGTTCAATGTTAATTTAGTTTCAGGCAAGTATGCAATAATTTTGGCCTCATTTTATACTTCATTTTTACACAAGCACTTTTATTAAAAAAGAATTAAGTCTGACTTTCTAAAATTTAAAAAAATCAAGTATTTAAACAATTGATGTTAACATTTCACTTCTGAAAAGATATATGAAAAAGAAACTTTTTAAAATAATTAGAAAATATTTTTTGGCTTTTAAAATTGGCTACATTTTTTAATTATGAAAAATTATGAAAAAAATTTATCCTTTATAGAAAATTTGAAGCAAAAATTAAAAATTTTCTCAAGTGTTTTGTGAATCATTTTAATATGAAGAAATGATTGAGGATTTCTCATATTCAACAATTTTTTTTTATCTTTAGGCCTTATATATCATAGAGTACAGGCATTAATTTTAAACTAGAATGATTAATTAATTAATTTAATTATTCAATTAACAATTAAACAAATTTGAAGTGAAATAAAGACAGATTAATTGATACGAAATTAAAGACTAATTTTTTAATTTTAGGGTTTGAACTTAAAACAAATAACGATAAATTTGTGATTTGATTACATTAATTATTAGGAATTATTAGGATATTTTTTTATTATTTAACACCAAAATTTTTTTTTATTACTAAAAGATTTAAGTATGCCAAAAAAAAAAAAAAACAGTCAATTAATAATAGTAGAAATGAACGGAAAGTAATGAATTGATTAAGCAGTGCTAATGTTAAATATTTTTTTCTAGTTAAAATTTTGGTATTTTTTGAATATGTTAAAATTTTTATACTTTCTTAAGACTAAAATTTTCTTTATCTAAAATTTATTTTAAAAAGGAAGTTAGAAATTATTTTTATTTATCTAATTTTCCTTGATATGTAAATGTGAATGAAAATTCATTTAAACAATATAAACTTTAGTAAAAATTACGTAAATATAAATTTTAAAAGCAATTCAATGAAAATTTTAAAATATCAAGGACTCAATTTTAATATCCGTTTTTTATAGCTAGATTTATCACTTGCAAAAGTAGTGCTTTAGAAGCAACGTTTTCTATACAATTAAAAATTCTATTTTTTTTTTTTTTTTTCCAATATGAAGGAATAAACATTTGTAAAACATTACAAAATTGATAAATCTGAATAGACTATTATTAAGATAATTTTTTAATATCTTATTTTGACTTTACTCTGGATATAATTTCCTCCAAACTGCAGTTTGGACACGTTTTTATTTAAATTAGTTAATACAAATTTAATTTATTTAAGCTAATAAACTGACATATAATAATAGATTTTCTAAAGTAATCTAATTAATGAATTTCTTGATTGAATAATTTTTGATACCATAACAATCATGAATAAGTATTTTGTAAAGATTAGCATTCTTTTGCTCTTGTTTTAAATAAAATAACACTTATTTTTCAAAATTTAAATTTAAAACAGAAAAATTAAAAAAGATTTTTTAAAAATAATTTTCTAGACTATCCCCTTATATAATTTATACAAAAACGTGAAATTTTTGTTCAACTATTCCTTAACTATGCATTGCTTCAGTTTTAAAATTATTGCTGGATGGATAACTTTTTGTTACAGGCATATATCATTATGATTTACTATTTAAACTTGAAATCTAATCTAATATGAAATGCATAAAGCAGAAATAATATATATTTTTCAGCTCATGTGTTAATAAATTGTGCTTTTCATTTTTGATTACAAATATGCATATATTTTAATAATTTTTTAAAAATTACTTTTCTAGTTTTTATGTCAGGGAAGAACGTCAGGTAGAACTAACGAAGTAGATAATGTTAAGTATGCGAAATTTTGGGGGAGTAAGAAGACTTAAAGAAAAAAAAATTCTAGAATGTTTTAAGAAAATTGCTATTCGAGCAGCAAAACTTTAAAATATTTCTATCTATAAGTAAATTTATTTGAAATATGTATTGTTTTCTTGCTAATTTTACAATTTTTCTAGAATATATTTCTATAATCCTCAAAAAATTAAAAGGTAATCAAAAGTTAAAATAATAATTTTCTTACAAAGCAAGGCATTGAATAATTATTAAAAATATCACAGAAAATTGAAAATTAGTTCATGGTTTTCTTACTTATTGTTTCTAACTAAAAATGTTTTTTTAATTATTATTATTCCTGCTTTTGTAACTTTTATGTTTTTAAAAGTTGATTATAAAATTTACGATTTTTCTCAATTAAAATAATAGTTAATCGAATTTTTTTTTAATGATTTTTGGTTTACTGTTCATTTATGAAAGGATTCTTATAAAAATTTTTTACATTATACGTATTAAAAATAATGAGAGAATGTTGATTCAGATAAAAATTTCTTCCCTATTATTTTATTATTAAAAATTATTTTATTATTTATTAAATTTTTATTACTAAAAATTAAATTTTTATATTCATTGCAGTGCAAAAATTCGCTAAAAGTAAAGCAGCTTTTAATTTTTAAAAATATTACGTAACTGTATCGCCTATAAAACAGCATTTCAAGAAGAAAAGTCGTATAAATTTAAAATAATTGCATCCCAGTATTTTTTCTTTTGTATTTCAAAAGCCTATAAGAACATTCATTATATTAAGATGAAGTTTACGTATAATTATATAATTATATATATATTACGTATAATTAGCAATTATATATATATATATATATATATATATATATATATATATATATATATATATATATATATATATATATATATATATATATATAATTTGTATAATCTTTAGAAGTAATAAACAAATTATGTAACTTGTCTTTACAAGTAGTAAATTTAAGTTTCATAATTTGTTTCGCACGTAGTGAGAAAATTTTATTTATCTTTTTTTTTTTTTTTTTTTTTGTTATACAATTTATAAAAAAAAGTTTTCAGTACTTTCAAATTCTGATTAATCATGAAATTATTATACAACAAAGGCAGGTGTTAATCTATATTATAAAACAACTTTTGAAAAATATAACTTCTTTTCATTCATGATACAAGACATTTTTATTGAGAGTTTTAATAAAATACGTGCTTCCAATACATATTATACTTTATTATTTAAATAGATTAAAATAATTAAATAAAAATGTTACAATTAAATAAAACATTTTAAAGTATAATACACTTATTTTTCATTAAAAAATATTTAATATTTTGAACAAACATAAATAATTATTAATAAGTTTAATCTTCTCATTGTTAAATTCCACTATTACTAGATAAAATATAAGATCAAATTAAATAATTATATTCATAAAAATATTTTGTACATAGATGTTATTATAAAATCAAACATCATATTTAATTATGTCTGACTAATGTCGTGAAATTTCATCAATTTAAATGAATTGCTTTTACTTTTTATGTCATATTATACAATTTAATTAGTGTCTTGTTAAAGTTTGATATATTATAATCTCAGAATTCGTTTAAGCTATTTTTTAAAAAAAAGCTTTAATAAAATTTGCCAAAATGCTTTAATAAAAAAAATTAATAAAGGCTGCTTTAATAAGATGCTTTATGCATTAATAAAAATTTTTATTCAGTTATTATCTGGCAATTGTAATATCTAAAATTTATATTTTTACTTATATAACATTTGAAAAAAAAATTCTGCATTAAATAAGAGTTTGAATAATTTATGTAAAATGTAAAATTATCAAGTCACGTTTAAGTTATTCTTTTTTATTTTTTAATGAAAATGAATAATAATAAAAAATCAAAAGAATCTAAAAAATGCAATGAGAAAAAGTACAGATTTCGATGCATTTTTTTTTCCAATTACGAATATTTCTTACACTTTGATGTCATTCAATTTCTTTGCTTACATCAAAAATGAAAAATAAAAAGTATAATATAAATTTTCTTACCTACACAATAAAATAATAATTTTTAATTCATGATAATAAAATAGTAATAATTAACAAGCCTAATTTTTGTAGAAATATTCTTTAATTTCATTTATATAGTGCCGTTTTTATTGTTAAAACTTGCTGATACAAAAATTTCTTAAGAGAACTAAGGTATCAAAACCTTCCAAAAGCATGAAATACATCTGGCACACATAAAAATGTTTTAAAGTACCAATATAATAATTTTCAAAAGGACATTTATTGTAGTTGTAAGATCATTTTTATTATGTATAGTATATCTAATTTTGAAAATTTCTGGGATTTCTAAAAATAACGAAAATAGTTTTCTAATCTTAAGACTAAAGCAAAATGTGTTATATAGATATTAATTATATTTTCCGCATTATTTTATTCGATAGAATTTTTATTAATAATAATTAACACTAAAGCGTTAAACTTTAGTATACATCATTTATTTCTCTCTGGTTTTTAATAATTTTAAAAATTATTCATTTGTTAAAATATAATGGGTTTTCAGATACCTATTCAAATCATTATTGTAGTATCGTAATTATTGTAATAAAAATTAAATTAAAAAGATGATCACTCAAAAATTGTCCGACTCTGCAAATAAATAAGACTAGATCTAATTTTCAAATTAAATTTTAAAAAAACATCATACTAAAACTAGGTAAAAATGAATACCGTCGTATTATGTAAAGAATACCGTTGTATGATATAATATCTTTATATAATATCTATTTGTTTTATATAAATATAATATAAAGATTTGACGTATTATAATGCTTTAATAGATAGATAAATTTAACAATTTTTCCAACACTTGTAAAAATACATGTTTCACATAGAATAAGGAATAGAGTTATTTTTACTACATTAATGTGCGGAAATTCATAGTTAAAGAGCGATTACGAAGATTAAATGATGCCTCAAATATTGAAAAGGTTATGTTATTGCGTTTTAATATAATTTCAACTCAAATTTGTATGTCTCTTTAACTGAAATATCATTATTTATATTTCTACTGAAATCACTGAGCAACAAATAAAAATCCCGGTTTTCATAATAAAAATATTCTCAGATTCTCGGTCTGAACCCAAATCAACCAAATTTCTAAAATTTCTAAAAAAGCAAATCTTATAAATTTATTTATACAAGAATTATAAATAATTTGACATTTTTTCAATAAAATATGTAGTTAATTGTTCCAAAATTTAATTAATGATTTAAAGATTTAAAAATATCTACTGTTTAATAGTGCTATAACAGGGATTAAATAATTTTTGAGTAAAATTATTTGTTACTATATAAAACAAAGATTAGAGTTTATATAAACCTTAGGGAAATGTCCTTAATAAATATCAGATGCATTAACTTCACTATCTGAACACTAATAGTATGAACTTCTACAAAATGTGTTCTTGAATACTGAAAGAAGATACTTAATAAATCTTAATTGACTTAAAAAACCGGATTACATATCGTAAAATTGATTAACAAATTGCGAAGTTATATAGTATATACAGATTTGCTGCATATTAAAAAAATTAATTTACAAAATCATTCTTATTAAATGTCTCAAAATGATGGTGAACTGAAATAGATTTCATTCTTTAATTTATTCCATATTAATTCCAACTTCTAATATTTTCCACCTGTTTTAATATGATAAAAATCACCAAAATAGACAATTTTATAGCAGGATATTTTCTTCTATTTAAGAAGTATCTAGTTTCTTAAATTAACTAGTAATATTAATCATCTTGCCTGATATCTATAACATGCCGTTCGATAGATTTAATCAAAATCGTTAAATTCTTGAATAATCAATAGCTAAAATTAAGAAGAAATACCTAAATTAACAATACAAAATTTTTCATTATTGAAAATAGTTTTCACCATTCAGAGGAAATTAACAAATTTTATTTGAAATAAATCATTTAAAAGATCAACATTTCATTTTTAATACAATCGATTACTAAATTAACTTTATGTATAAATTATATTATCTATATAATATATATAAATTTATGTGCATTCACAGTACATATTTATACATTTCCAATTATTTCTAATTTATAAGCATCTTTGTATGTATATTTGTAAAAAAAATTTTTTTTATTAACGGAAGTATAATTTATACTTTAGATAATAAGTTTCATCTAATACATATTCAAAGATATATTTATTTATAAAACACAAAGCAAATTTAAGGTAAATTGCATAATTTAAAAAAATTAAATACTGTTACATTACGGATTACATAGCGAAACTATTATTTTTATTATTAATAAAAATCATTATTTATTGTCTAGGAAAAAATAATTAATTAATTAATCCCTTTTAGAATTTTTTGACCCTTTCACAATAAATTTTATCAAAAAGGGAAAACTATCTTTAAATTTTTTACCTTCATAAATATGCGGTACTACAATTATAATTTAAAAACCGTTCATTACTTACAAAAACAAAAATTAATTCTGATAATATTTATTGAGTACAACAACACTTTTTTTTTTATTTCATTTTAGTGCGATAAACATTTCATTAAAATAATGAAATGTTTATTTCAACAGTTCAAGTTCAAATTTAGATTTTAAAGAAAAAGTAGCTTTAGATACAATTTATATGATAGGATTTAAAATTTCTTCAGAAAAAAAATACCAATCAAATTCAAATTTTTAGTCAAAATATAATTATACACAACAAGTTTTATTCATAAAGCTTATAAATTGTAATTGGCAAGCTAGATTGCTCAAGTTCAAAATTTGCTAAATAAGTAAGGTTTTTTAAACTTGAAATATACTTAATCAATGACTGATTTTATTTACTCTACTCTTTTAATTGCATTTCAAATGAATTTTTTTATTTAATGATAAAAGAATATAACATAATATATAAAATTATAAACATAATAAATAAGATTATTTTTTATTTGCTCACTATGCTATTTTTACCTCAAATTAGCATGGCGGAAAGTATTCACCTTGAACAATAGCGTTTATCATATTATATCAGTTCTAAACATAGGTCTTCTATATTTATGCTTCAAATACAATGTCGTTTTATTTATAAACCTCTTTGTTGAATATTTACTACTGTAAGATATAAATTAAATAGTCTGGTTCAAATCCCCGTAATGTCCTTGAAGACAACAGATGTCTTGATCAAAATTACCACATCCTACAAGAAGTAGCCAACGTTTTATGTCTAGATTTAGTCACCATAAATTTATATTTAGAATCTAACAAAGGCGTCATTAAAAATGGGCTTAAATACACTAAAAAAAGTCAATGAGTGATTAACAGAGTAGGGCTGTTTTTCTGAACAAGATTATTTCGTTTAAAAATAGAACATATTTTTATAAAAAAAATTCTTAATACCGTATTCTTCATAAAAAAATAGAAATTTAAAGATTAATTCTCTTTTTGCAATTTTTTTTGTTTAAATTATGTAATTTTCAGGGAAAGAGGCTTTATAAAGCTATCAAACGAGATGCAAACATGTAATCTACCTGATTTACTGTGTTTTGTGACTTTATAATTGGTTTACTGAGGATTTAAAGTTAACTGGATTTTAATGTTAAGTCACTGGTTTATCAATGCTGGTACATTCGAGCTAAAATACCACAGCAATTCCAAAGAGGATATGCACTGCCCATCTTGGTCTAATTAATATTAATGACTTTCTGGTCTTGGAGGGTTTTTTTTTTTTTTTTTTTTGTCGGTTTTTTGAAAAAGAATGGGTATTCTAAAGGAATACACAAGAAAGAGAAGAGTGTTGGTAATGAAAAGAAGAGAAAGACAGAGAGGAAGAAAGCTATTTCAATATGGGACCTTAAAATCTTTGGTTAAATTAATGCACGAAATTAAAATATAGGATTTTAGGGAAAAAGCTCGGAGCTCTCATACAAATAACATTTGGGTGTGTCTAAAAATAAATATTTAAACTATAATTTTAAATTATGTAGATGGAAAAATATTCTTTTAAAAATAGAAAAAAAATGCAATAATTTTTTTTTTTTAATAATTATAAATATAATCTTCAAATAATACTTAAACAAGATTATGAAAGAAAATTTCATGAAAATATATTTTATTTTTCTAATAAACTATGTATATTAAAGTGTTAAGTATACATGTGAGAAATTTAAAAAAAAAAAAAAATTATAAAATGTGATTAAATTTTTCTTATAGTAGTTCCTTCTAAATAAGATTAAATGGAATTGTTAAAAAATGTAGTTTACTAAAAATTATAATTTAGTAAAACAGGTTATAGTTTATTAAAAATATGCATTCCACTGTATGACTTAGATTATAATTGCAGAAAGTAAGCATTTATTAATTTATAAAAGCGATAATATAAAGTAAATCTTTTTATGTTTGATGCACACGATCTTCAGCAGCAGAATCTTCAAAATTTGTTTTCTTGCTATTTGAATTCTTATAAAACTGCTTTTTTAAGTATCCCACAAATCAAAATTTATATTCATATCTTTAAAATTATACAATGGCAAAATATATTATGGACCATAACTAATATCTGATCCATTATTCTATTGGAATTTTGATGAATCAAAAGAAAAAATTAGTTACACGAAAATATTTCCTGAAATTTATGTCTGATTACCATTCATGCAAGCAACCCATTTTTTAAACGAAATAATATTGATACCCAAAGATACTGATTTACTGATAAATCCACCTACCGATACCCACTGATAACTGATAGATCAATTTACATGATAAGGAGACAAAAAATTTTTATTCCATATCATGTAAATTATATTTTTAACAATTAACTAAATATATATGTACTTTCCGCAAAAATATATTTACTTTCAAGAAAAACATTTAATGATTATTCAGTCTGCATTTTAAAGTTCCATATTTCTACAGTCAATAAATCTGTCATGAGCAATATTATCAGCTTGTTATTCCATGACATATTTTTTTGTCTAAACAGGATACCTACAGATCCGTAAGTTTTATTCAAAATTATCTTTAAAAAATATGAAATAGACAGATAAAAATTTACGATGAATAATGTCTTCATGAAATCTACAGAATACAATGAATTAGAGGAAATACAGTAGCACATCACGTCTTCCTCAAAAGCGTACCATTATTTCAGATAAGGATGGTAAATCACTCCTAGTGTCCAACTTATTTATTTTCCACCAATTCTTATTACGCCATCATAGAGCGACGTTTAACGTTTCAACTTTTTATCTCCAGGGACCCGATTCGCCATACATGCATCCACCAGCAGCATAAAACAATTACCCGTGTCTTTGTCCCTCGAAAATGCTGAAACATTCTATCTAACCGAAATTGAAAAATGACCACCGAAGCGAATCGACCATCGCCACCCCTTGTCAGGAAACACACACCCCCTCGGATTCCCACGACACAGTACCTGGACCGGCAAACCACAACTGACACTTCCCGTCCACCACCAAAGACAACCTTGGAAGATATAAGAAATCATTAACAATTCAAATGGTGATTCATGGCAGTCATTCATTTTCCGAATCGCTCTGGGGTTAGATAGTGTTGTTAGTGTAGTGTGGTGGATGCGACCTTGTACCTCATTGCCCGTTTCAATGTCTTCATGATACGAGGTAATTGAGACGGATGAAAGTTTCCGCTGGTTGCTGAAAACACGAAGGTCGGACCTTATGAAGGAATGTCACAAAGAACCTTTATTATTTTTTTTTTTATCTTTTATCAAAGCATCTGTGACGTGTGCTCGAATTGATGCATGCATGGCATATGCCTTTCATCGAATTGGAATAGGGAACATTAACTATGGAAATTATTAGCGCCATGAAAAAAAGGACTTACACACTCATGTCAAAAGTATGAAAGCAATTAATTTTGACTTTCATCGTTATTGTAAAGAGAATAATAGGTGAATGATAAGAAATTTCTTGGAAACGTAGAATGGTTAGAATCTTGTCTTTAGCTGAGATCTTTATATTAACATAAGTAAAAAAAAAAAAAAAAAGATTGTCATTGTAACCTACCGTTCGAATTATTAGTATTATCGAATGTTAAAAGCAATTAAAAGTTGTATTGTTGGTTTAATTATACTTATT
This sequence comes from Caerostris extrusa, assembly GCA_021605095.1. Lineage (NCBI taxonomy): Eukaryota > Metazoa > Arthropoda > Arachnida > Araneae > Araneidae > Caerostris > Caerostris extrusa. The sequence goes on along the minus strand of BPLR01005563.1, from coordinate 20,083 downwards.
GTGGGATTGGTGTTACAATAGGACCTCTTGCAATCTATCATTCCTATGCAAATGATTTTATTTCGTCTCCTGAATTTGTTTCAGAACCTAAAGAAATAGTTCAAGAGAAAAAAGGTTGTTTGATCATTACATACGATTTAATGTGAATAAGATTTGCATTTTTAAAAATATTTTTATTAATTGTTGTATATTATATAATTTAAGCAATTATTTTAATTGGGTAATATTTTGATTTTTGAATTAAATTTTTTTTATCATTTCTCTTTAATTATTGACATGAAGACATTGAATTTTTTTCTTATATAATGTGTGCTTAAAATATCTAAAGTGCATGGTATTTGAATACGGTAGATCTTATCTAATTTCATAAAATGACAGCTAAACTGATGAGTAGTGATAAGAATTTTAGGATTTAATTATAATCGGTAATTAACCATTTATTTTTAAATTAAAAAGTGTGTAGAATATCAAATTAGTTTCATCTTATGAAAGTTACGTACCATGATTTACTGTGATGAATTTAATTCGTCTTTAATTACAATTCGTAGATTAATTATGATTCATATCATTATATTCTGAGGGACATCTCGAAGTGAAACAACCTATTGTATTACAATACCTAAAAAAAATATAGCAATGAAAATCGTGGGAAAACTAGTATCTGCATTACACTCTAAGAACAACTTTTATTATATTTTTTAAATTTTATTTATTTATTTATTTAAAATTTTTCATTTTTATTGATAATTAGTGTTTTTTTTTTTAAATAATATTAGTTTGAAAACAGATTGTCCCCAATTATTAAATGTTGATAGCTTTTCAAGGTTGATTTTTAAGGTTCAAGGTTAATTTTTCAAATAAGTTTTTCAAGGTTGATTGGAATTGCCATTTCTTTAGGAAGTTTTCAAAATTAGTTAACATTTTTACTCTAAGGGTTTAGGATTCACAACTTGATTTTGAAAAATTGATGGAGAATTTATTCATCTCAAAGCTGTAAGAGATTCTATTAGAATTACTTTCTTGTTGTAACTGTCTGTTTTCGCTAATTCTGGAAGGAAACCTGTTTTCTACAAATTTCTACCATTATGTGGGCGATTTGAAAATTTCCAGTTTAGTTAAGGCGAACGCTCAATCGAATACTGAACTCGAATTACTTGTTTCTTTCTTGAGTTCAAGATTGACCTCGGGTTCATAATGTGGCATAAGAAGACGTGACATATTGAGAGAAACTCTTAAGTCAAGCTATGATTACATTTATTCCGATTTTAGAATTATTATTAATTAATCAACATTAAAATAAATTTAAAAAATCAATGTATAAACAAAATCACTAGAAATATATTTTATACTCTTAGATATAAATATATTTATACCTTATACACATAAGGAATTATAGACACAGAAGGAGTAATTTATTTTTGCTATATTACAGAACAAAATTTTTAATTTCTCATAGACAATTTTTATTTGGAGAATTTTGCTATAGTCACTGTTAACTTGTATTTTTCAAAAATTCCAAAATGTATTTTTTCTATAAAACTAGCAAGATATAAACTTATTTGATATTCATTGTACGTTCAATTTTCCTCTTATTTCAAATAATAATAATAATAATATTTTTTTCCTATTTTATAAATCTCTTAAAATATTCTTCGCCTTGTTTGTATTATTTTTCCTCTAAAATTGCAATTTTGTTTTGCAATATTTATTATTATTTTTTTTTAATATTTTTTCCTCATAACAGTAACCTTTTTTTGTTATTTTGATACTTGATGAATATAGTTCCATGCGAAATATTGTTATTTTCAAATAAAACTATTGAGCAGTAGAATTACACATATTATCTCATACTATAAAAGGCAGTTATTAACAAATATATTTTTTATTTTATTACATTTTAATTGGAATTAAATTTATTTGATTTCAAATTGATATAAATTGATGAGTATTATTAGCATAAGAAATTGTCTATTCATGCCTATTCTGTCTGTCATATTGTCTAAGTCTGGCATACGACAATTTGATTGCAAATAAAAAATATACATATCTGTTTGAATAAAAATATTATTTTTTATTCAAACAGAAATTCAAACAGAAATTCAAACATTTCTGTTTTTTTGATAAAATTATAATGAAATTAATGTATAAATTAAATATTACAAAATGAATTATATCTTTATAACGTTTAAGATATATTTACTATTTTAAATTATTTTAATAGAGAAGGTAGAAATAAAATTAGTTCAAAATTTATAATAGAATTGTAATAGACAATGGTAATAGCATATAAGTATTTCTTGCAGAATTATTTTAAGGATTGAAAATAAGGGGTAAAATATGAATTTTAATACCTTTTCATTTATTCAATATTTTTTATTTAAAAGAAAGAGGGGGGAATGTTAACTAAACTTTTAGATTAACGATGATTATTTTTTATTGTTACAATTCCATTTGCTTTCTGTATGCTTTGCAAAATTTAAATTTAATTCAGGATATGAGAATGTATTAATTATGGTCCTTTAATTACTAAATTGAAAAATAAAAATTTGATGGAATAGCCATAAGTTAGTAGTATGAAAATGTTACAGAAAGATACACAATATTTTTATTTTGTTTTTTTAAATATATTTAAGCACATTAAAAAATACAAAATAAAAATATTGTGAGAATTTATATGCAATATATACAAGCAAAAACCTATTAGAATAATATTTATTAAAAACATTCCATTATTTTATTACATTTAAAGAAGTTAAATAATATTACAAATATATAAATTAACACTAAATTAAAAATAATTATTATTTAAGAAATGTCACCATACTATTTTTTTTTGTCATATTCCATAATCTTTAATATGATCAATAAACGGATACTTAATATGACAATTTACGATAATATTTGATAATACAATAAATATAAACGGAAATAAGATATTTAATAACTAATTTTGTGAAGTCATAAAATAGAAACTACTTTAATGTAAGCAGTACTGTAATCAAAATGAAACTAAATAGTACATAATAAACAGCTAAAATATTAATCGATGTAACGTTTTTATAAATGTTAATCAAAAATTGCACCTGCCTTTATTTGAAAGTTTTTTTTTTTATGAAACGCTTTAATGATTTCAAATTAAGACAGAACTTTGTAGATCCAAAATCAGAGTTACTGTTTACATTATTCATATTTCTGTAACTTTAGATGGTAAAGCAAGTTTCAGGCAATTAAATTAACTGTCGATGTGCATTAGTGTCTGGCGGAGATGTCTTCATTCAGGAAAAAAATCTTTCAGGTATAAAACTGACCAACTTACACTCTTATGTAATATTGAAAGAGTTGTTAATTTACTTATTAAATTTTTCTTGGGGACATATATTTGTTTATCAGTTAAAATTATTATCAACTTTTACGAATTGTTCATTGAACACATAAAATTAGTCGAAAATGTTTTGTTATTAATATTTCTGTACAATAACTTCTCTCTTTACTTTCTGAAAAAAATGAAAAAAAAATAACAATAATAAGTTGCATTTTTACTAATCTGATTAGAGATGTTTTGCACTGCATTAAGAATATTAAAAAATAAAAGATTTTTAAACAAAATGTTGGTTACATAAGATTGGAAAAGGTCTTATTAGCAAAATGTAATATCGTTGACAGATCTGTTACTTTACTTTCAAAATTTTTCTTAGAATATATATTTGCTTAATATTTTGAATTGTTATAAAGTGTTCCAAATTATTGATAAATATTTAAAATAGATTAAGGGTGGAAAGCATTTTGTATTGAATATTCATCTCTTTATTCCATGATTTATCTCTATAAATGACTTTCTCAACAAAATATGAATTACGCTTTATCAGTCTGATTAGAGATGTTTTACACTGTATTAAAAATGAAAATTTCATGCAAAGATTTTTTTAAACAAAATGTTTGTTGCATAAGATTGGAAGAGGTTTAATTAGCAAAATATACATCTTATATAACATTATTAGATCTTTACTTTGTTTTCAAAATTTTTCTTGGAATATATATTTTCTTATTAATTAGAATTGTTATCAACTGTTCCAAATTATTTATAAAATATTCAAAGTAGATCAAAGGTGGAAATTCTTTTGCGGTGAGATATTCATCTCTTTATTTATATAAATGACTTTCTTAACGAAACATGAATTACGTTTTATCAATCTGATTATAGGTGTTTTACATTGTAGTAATAATATTAAAAAATGAAAGATTCGCAAAAGTTTCTTTAAGCAAAATGCTTAAGATTGGAAGAGGTCTTATTATGAAAATGTAATTATATAACATTAAAATATCTGTTATTTTATTTTCAAAATTTTCTTGGAATATATATTTTTTTATTAATTAGAATTGTTATCAACTGTTCCAAATTATTTATAAAATATTCAAAGTAGATCAAAGGTGGAAATTCTTTTGTGGCGAGATATTCATCTTTTTATCTATATAAATGACTTTCTTAACGAAACATGAATTACGTTTTATCAATCTGATTATAGGTGTTTTACATTGTATTAATAATATTAAAAAATGAAAGATTCGCAAAGTTTCTTTAAGCAAAATGCTTAAGATTGGAAGAGGTCTTATTATGAAAATGTAATTATATAACATTAAAATATCTGTTACTTTATTTTCAAAAATTTTCTTGGAATATATATTTTTCTTATTAATTAGAATTGTTATCAACTGTTCCAAATTATTTATAAAATATTCAAAATAGATCAAGAGTAAATGTAATAAAATGATAAATAATGAAAAACATTTTGTAGTAAAATATTCATCTTTTTGTCTTTTTAAATGACTTTCTTAACGAAACATGAATTTACGTTTTATCAGTCTGATCAGAAGTGTTTTAACCTGAATTAATAATATTAACAAAAATAAAAGATTTGTAACCCTTTAAAAAATAATTGAATATTTTCTAATGCGATTTCATTATCTTTTAGGCTTTTCATGTTTGTTATTAAGATGAAATATTTCAATTATTTCGTGATTATATAAAACATGTTTGTTATTAACATGAAAAGTGTTTGAGTAAGAAATTAAATATTGTATGAATTAATAATAATTATAATATATTATTAATATTAAGAGTTTTGAGTTGGAATTGTTTATACTGAATAATGATAAACTCAGAATCTTTAATAGGTGAATCAGTAAATAAGTAAGAAAATTTTGTCTTCGTTATTTTTTACTTTCATGTAAATTAGTAGTATTGATTGACTAAAAGTTAATATAATGATTGGTAATAAATTATTAGAAATTTATAAAAGAATATTATATAGCCTTATATTTAACGAATATATACTTTGGTATCAAGCTTTATTGGGATTGTGTCAAATCATCATCATCTTTGGTTCAATATCCCCATGGTAGGCCAAGGCCGTCTGCCTACTGGCAGATTTCTGAACAGGAGATGTTTTGGTTTTTCAGGGTTACGGTTTTCAGCCTTACGCCCAACCCTCTACAGTCATATTAGATCGGAACCAACGGTTTAAAGAGGATTCCGAACCACTGCAAACATCCATGACACGGCCGGGATTCGAACCCGAAACCTAGGGAACCGAGCGCCAGAGCGCTAGTCATTCGGCCATCAGACCTCCATCGTGTCAAATAATTTCGTTAATTTTATGAAAAATTTATTTTTAATTTTAATATAAGGCTATTTAAGTTTAATTGAAGGAGACTCTGACATTTCGTAAAGATAGTGAATGAGGTGTTATCGCAATTTGTATTAAATATTAGAAAAACGAGTTCTTTAAATTGACATTTAAAATTGTATCAGTAATGTAATTTCAACTTTCAAATAAAATTCACGAACATATAGATTATTAAATTCAATAAAGTTCTAGTAAAATATTACGCGATTTCGAATATCTGAACAAGATACCAAAAATAGGATTGTGCTCACTATCATTCATTCATAAAGTAAAATGGCAAATTGACTTCATCCATTGAGTAAAATGGCAACCTGTCTTTCATTCATTGAGTAAAATGGCAATCTGATTTTCATCCATAAAGTAAAATAGCAACCGACTTTTATTTATTGAGTAAAATGGCAAGTGTAATAGTTTAAAATGGTCTTTCTTGGAAAGTTGTGGCGTTGTTTGAATTTAATGGTTAATAGAAAATATACTATGCTAGTATATAAACTAATTATGTAGACTCTTACCTGGAATTATAACACATAGCTTATGTACTTAATGGAACTTTATAGAAATTGCTGACATTGCTCAAAATCATTGAAAATGCTGTTAAGACGTCATTTAATTTTTGAATTTAATTGACGAATTCTAATCATTCAGGATTGCGAACAACAGTTTAAAATATTTCTTCTTTTTAGACCACTGGCATTAGAACAAGTTTTAAATGTAATTATAGAATCTTAACCAATTGACCACAGAACCCAGACATAAATTAAAAATACTGATAATAAAGTCCTTTTTGCTAATATTAAAATTTTAATATACATATATAAAAGACTATTATCAACATTTTTTACTTTTTATGTCTAATTTACAAACTTAACAAAAAATTGCAAATCTAATCCTTCATTTTACTTAATTGCTGAATTTATCAAGGGTAAATATATTTTATAGCTTCATTAGATTAGTTAATTGTTAAACTATATATTAATAAAAAGTCTTTTAATCTGATAACGTTGTTCTTGTTCAGAATCCTAAGGAAATGAATTATTTAAAGATTTTATAAAATAAATTTTTATAAAGAGATTAGGTAATATGGAAAGTAATACGGGATTTTGACTACCTAAATCGAAGTCGATATAAATCCCTTAAGTCGATTTTGATATCCCTATTTAAATATATATCTATATATTAATAATAATATATCATATACTTTATTCTACTCTCCATTACACATGTATTTTAATTTTTATTTTCCGGAGAAGTGGTTGAAAATGATAAATTCCATATTTGCCATATCATGCTTTTTGAATTTAGGCACCATAGAAATGCTGCAGAAGCAACTTGAAACATTTCTTCTGTGTCTCCAGGATCTATAAGTGAAAGTTAAGTTCACATTGGTTTAATAAGTTCCGAGAAAGCAATCCCAAAGATTAATAGAGAATTTCTCAGCCAATGCTGGTTGATAATGATGATTTGAAAACAATAGTAGAGTTAGAATCCCATATAACGAGAACTAATGAGAAATTAATGACAATTAAGTTGTGCGGTGTCTTCAAGATGAAAATTAAAAGAAATTAGTGATGTTCAAAATATTGGCGGAGAAAAATTTACCATTTGAAATAACTCCAAAATATTGTCCATTTCTGACAATCGGAAAAATTAATTGACTGATGCAAATAAGGTGTACTTTCAGAATTTTAACAATAGAAAAATCATGTTTTGGACGATGGGCAGACATGTTTTAAAGACGTTTTGTTAATGAAAGATTAATTACTAATAAGCATTTTCGATTAAAGTTGGGAAGAAATTCGCAACACATACAATTATTCACAAAATTCCCAAAGACGTAATAAAAATTAGTTCATTGTGATGGATATCAATTGAGAAAATATGAATTATGTATCAGGCCGAATGGAAAATATTACAAGATTTAGATAGACAATTTTGTGAGGAAAAAAATATTTACTGTTGCACATATTTCATCGTTAATACATTCTGCGTCATTTTATTCTGTAGGTGCCGGTCTGTTTAGCCTAAATTGTGCAACAAGATGACCGTTAGACCGTCATTTTTTAAAGATATTTAACCATCTTTTGGGTAATATTTCTATTATATTTTGAAAGAATTTGTATATTTCTACAGCAAAATACCTATTTAGAGAATAGGTATTTCGCCTATTCTCCTTGCCTCTTTTTTTCTTAATGAAATATTTGTCATCAAGGAAATGCTACAGGGACCCAAACAGATAATAATCTGGTGTTGCTATGTCTTCACTATAAGGGGGAATGAGGTAAAATTTCCCAACCTAATTTATTCAGCTTGAGCCATTTGTGTGATGTGAGGTGGGGTGTTATTGTGTTGAAGATTTCCATTCTGTCTATTAAGTAACGCAGGCCATTTAGTGAGTAAAGCCCACTTTAATTCTCTAATTGTCGACAGTAAAGGTCTACCATGATCATTTGATTATTCACAAGCAGTTCAAATTAAACTACCTCTTCTATAAACCCCTAAATGCAAAGCAAAACTTTCTTTAGATGCATCCTGGCTTTTCGGTGGACATTTTTTTTTTTTTTTAAACTAAATCATTATCTTTTTTTCGAACAACGTTTACATAAAGTATTCACTAATTCATCCCCAGTCTCTATACGGTTTAAAAAGGTTCAATTTCATTTCTTGTGACTATGTAAATATGTTAATACTATTGTGCAAACATTTACTCATTGCAGAACGGTTTTGTGGTGTAAAATCATGTCAAATCATGTCATATATATATATATATATATGCTTATATATATAAATTTGAATTATGTATCATACAGAGTGTAGACTTATAATCTAAGGATATATGAGTATATATATAAGCATATATATATATGTGTATACATGCTTACTTATAAATTTATTATGTATCATACAGAGTGTAGACTTATAATCTAAGGATATATGAGTGTATTATAAGCATTAAAGCGTCATATCTTTACGAAATATAGTATCAATTAAAATTTATTTTTCTCAACATATCTTTAGTGCTAAACTGTACAAGCTTACACAAAGTATGTAGAGCAATTATATAGAATAATTTTTAAGCCTTTTATCAAATCAATGATGTTTAACCATCTTGTTTCTTAAAATTGTTACATTAAAATAGTAAATGAAATTTATTTTTATAGTAAAACACGACACGTTGTTTTTTAATAACACGACATAATACTATTTTAATAAGTATCTAGTTAATAATATCAGCAGAATTTTTAAAAATATTTAATGAATCCTATGATTTTTATAAACTAAAAAAAAATAAGGAAATAAGAGGTTTTCTAATATTATCGTTAGTGCTAAATAAAAATTTGATAATTCCTTATATCAGCAGAAAACAATTGTTTAAATGCACAAAATTTTTAACTATAATTTTTTTTCTTCTATAATAAAAGTTGTATGAAAAGACGAAAGAGTTTTTACTAATTTTTGAGAATTATGTTTTTGAGAAAAAAAAAATTGACACATTATATTTTATTTTTGAATGTACCCTTAAAAATATTTTAATGACTACAATGCTTTTTAAATAAAAAATAAGCACTCTAAATTTTTAATAATTTTTCATAAGAACAGTATCTTAATTATGTACAAAATTTAATCTCTACATATTTTATAAGAGCCCCAAAGTATTTGGTCTTAATATCGTTTCTCTAAAGAATAAATAATTTAAAATAAACACAATATAATAAAAGCAGCATAATAAATTGATTTCTAGAACAAAGAAATGAATACAAGTTTCAAAATATTTATTTTAGACAAACATTAAGGGGATTAATTTATTTTAATAAAATGTATTATTTACTATTTACTATTTTAAATAATAAAATACTGTTAACTTCGAAATCAAGCTATACAAATAATTACGTTAATCAGTATAAATATGTGTTTAATAAATTATTTGTTTGCATTTGTGTTCCATTAAATAATGTTTTCCTCTTTTATTAAGATTCCAAGAAAATACTGTACATCTTATTGAACGTTATTTACATAAATATTCAATACGTAACTATTCTTTGTTATCTTTGAAATACAAACATTTATTTGCATTCAAGATTTAATACAATAGAAATGAATTACTAAATTTCGAAAAATATTTACATATTTATTTATTTCTCAAAATTTTGAGATAGTAATAGTTAATCAACCATCACACTTAATTCATTTGATGTGATTTGTTTAAGTCACCTTAAATAACGTTTCTAAAAAAATCAAAAATTATAGAAATTCAATGTAAACCAACAGTGATTAATTCTTTCTTATTAAAGTACTGTTTAAATTAGGAAAGTATGCCGTCTATGCTATAATATAATACATTTATGATTAACAAACGTCTATGCTGTAATATAATACATTTATGATTAACAAACGTCTATGCTGTAATATAATACATTTATGAATAAGAAACGACTATGCTGTAATATACCACATTTATGAATAACAAACGTCTATGCTGTGATATAACACAGTCATGAATAACAAACGACCATGCTGTAATATAATACATTTATGAATAACAAACGTCTATGCTGTGATATAACACAGTCATGAATAACAAACGTCTATATTGTAATATAACACATTTATGAATAACAAACGTCTATACTGTAATATAACACATTTATGAATAACAAACGTCTATGCTATAATATAACACGTTTATGAATAACAAACCACTATACTGTAACATAACATATTTATGAATAACAAACGTCTATGCTGTAATAAACACATTTATGAATAACAAAACTAGACTACTTCAAAATTTTAAATATGCGCTTAATTAATGTTAAGAAAATAAGAATTATTTCTTTTAAAATTATACCTTACAGTGCACTATCTTAAATTATTTATATTTTTTATAATTTTTAATGCCTAATTAAACATATTTCATCGAATTAATTCTTAAATCTATCGTAAATAAGTTTCCAATTATTTCTTGCATCTTTAATTGTTCAATAATATATCTTTAGTATTATAAGCGAAGCAGTTTGTAGTAATTAGTTCAGAAAAAAAAAACCTCATTTTTTCAGTTCTCTTCCACCATATTTGAAATAATATATTTTTTTCTCTCTCTTCTCTCCTTTACTTTATTTAAAAATGTTGTGATGGATCGAATGTTAAATATGAACCTATTTCATCGTACAGTTTAACGATATCGGGAAAAAAAGTTTATGACAGCTTAATATGGTGGCCTGAGTTATTAATGTCTGTTACTGGTCAATAACATTCAGTTAAAAGAAAGAGGGGAAAATTACTGAATAGGAGAAATTTATTAACAATCTGATCTGATACAGTTTTTCTTATTCAGTTGAAATATCTCTAATTGCAATAAAATTTAATTTTTAATAGAATATGTATAGTGTTTTTTATTTGTAAAAAGCATTATCAAAAATTAGTTTATGTATATTTTGAAGCATATATTGCCACAGTTTTAATTAATTAAATATTGTGGATTATTAACAATGTAATCTAATACAATTTTCTTATTCAATTGAAATATCTCTAATTGCAATACATTTTAACTTTTTAATATAATATGTACTGAGTTTTTTTTTATTCGTAAAAAGCATTATAAAAGCTTAGTTTATGTATATTTTGAAGCATGTATTGCTACAATTTTAATTAATTAAATATTGTGAATTTATGTAGAATGTTTTGCATTTTATAATATATATTTGTAAAATGCATTATCAACAATTAATTCATATATTTTTGAAGCTTATATTGTCAAAATTTTAGTTAATTAAATGTTGTGGATTTATGTAAAATGTTTTGCATTTTATAATATATATATTTGTAAAAATGCATTATCAAAAATTAGTTTATATATTTTTAGAAGCATATCTTTTGTCACAATTTTAGTTAATTAAATATTGTGCCTTTATGTAGATTGTTTTGCATTTTATAATATATATATTTGTAAAAGGCATTAAGAAAATTTAATTTATATATATTTTTAAACATATTTTGTCACAATTTGAATTAATTAAATATTGTGGTTTTATGTAGATTGTTTTGCATTTTATAATATTTGTAAAAGGCATTAAGAAAATTTAATTTATATATATTTTTTAAACATATTTTGTCACAATTTGAATTAATTAAATATTGTGGTTTTATGTACAATGTTTTGCATATTACAATATATACATCTGTAAAAAGAAATTACCAAAAAAAATTGATTCATATATTTTTTTGAAGCATATATTGTCAAACAAGAACCTTTTAAGGTCATAACCTTTAAAAAGGTTAAATTTCAATATATAATACTTTAATGAATAATGATTTTTATTTAATTTTTTATTAATAAATCAAAATTATTTTCTAAATTAGTAAATCTTTTAATAATATATATTATTTGTCAATTTGACAATATTATGTGATAATGATGAGAAAAACCAGTTATGTGATTTTTTTAAATCCCCATAAATAGATAAATTATTAGCAGTGGTAAAAAAAAAAAAAAAAGTCAAACAAGTGTGTTATAAAATATGTTCAGTGTGATATTTATATATTTTGGGAATAAGGAAGAAATATGAAAGAAAGAAATATTGATTATACAAGTAAATGATTTAATATTCCAATTCTTGAAATTACATTGAAAATCAAAATAGATTGTGTAAAAAATAAGGTTTTAGTCGGGTTAAAAATCTATAAAATAATAAAATATACTCTACTTTCAGTAGGAACTTGCAACACTGTATACTTAATGCTTTACATGATCAATATTAATTTCCTTTTAATCTATCAAAATAAAAGATATTTTTTTAATCAAAAAAAAAAAAAAAAAAATCATGAGTAACATTCTAGTTTAAAATATACCATTATAAAATAATGATATAGTTCTATATATTAATACATTGTTAAATAACCTTCGTTTCATTGTGATGTAAAGTTCATAAACTTATATTTCAAATATCGAAAATCGCATATTAAATACTAATACCTCAACACATTTTTAACATGCTTATATAAAGTACAAAGTAACGTTTATAGCAACATTACTTACTCCCTTCATGCCAAAAAAATATTTAGACAGCAAGTAAAAAAAAAAAAAAAAGGAAAAAAATCGAATGAATTCTGCATCCATCGTTCCCTGACCCCTCCCCTCGCACGCAAAAATGCAGATTTATTTCTCACAAATAAATCCCTATCCAATAGCACACCCCTTTTACCCCCAATACCTTCATTGGGGTTAAAATCGGTAAACTCAGCAAAAACGGGCGGGGTTACCTTTGGGAAAGGAGCAGGGTGATTGGCCAACAATATGGCATGCGATAAAACTATTGTCACCGGTTCCTTTTGTTCGCATGGCATAAATTCTCGCTTTTTCACGCATCGGAGGTTTTGTCAATCACTTGGGGGCGGGTCTCAGGCGGCGTAGGCGGATTTTTTTGCGACCAGTAAAAACGCCGCAATCCTTTCGTTTCCATTCGGTTGTCATGGCAACACCGTCTCGAGTTTGGTTTTCGCATGGTAAAACCGAACAAATCCTTGGACTGCATGTATTTTTTTGCCCTTTAAAAATCCGAGATTTCTTTTTTTTTTTTTTTCTTATTTTTCTTCTCTCTCTCTCATAGGCAATTGAGAAGCGGAGTTAAAGGAATCTGTCAATACCAGATTATTGAATGCAAGGAAGCATTCCCACATTGTAATGCGGACATGTTTGATGCTAGGGAGAGAACGCTTCCATGCATTTCCCTTTTTAGCTGAGACTTTTTCCCCATTTAAATTGAAGAAGTTTACGTTTTCTCTCGAAGAATGGAGGAGGGAAAAAACTGTACTAGTCTTGGGGATAAATTAATATTTTTCTTTTCAACTCTCCTGGAGTTTTTTTTTTTTTTTTTTTTTTTTTTTTTTTTACTTCTCCTGCTAATTAAAAGTCTAAAAAGGTCTTGCAAAAGTACATTAGCAGATTTAAATATATATATATAGATATATAAAATTTAAAAAAAAAAAAAAAAAGCTTTTATCAGTTTCGAATTGAAGGTATTAGTCTTTTCCTTTTAAAAAAAATAATGGGGAAAAAATATTTGAAGCACAAATATCATATGTACTTACTGCCTGGGTTAAATTTTTTTTCTCTCTCGATATTTAATTAGCATTCCAAGGTCTATTTTTAATGAAGGTATTACTTTTCTCATTTTAATTAAAATTAAAAATTAATTGCATTATTTTACTTCTTAAGGATTTTCATTTTTTTTTTTTTTTAATTTCATTTACCGGTTGGTTGATTCCCAAAAGATATATTTAATGGAATTTCAACCCTTTCGATTTCAATTTTAAAAGAGATAAAAATGAAATGGAAGTAGAAAGATAATGCTTAGATCTTTATACCGTTACGAAATAATTTAATTCAAAAGTATCTATTCCTTTTATCAATATAAAAAATTTAATATTTTTTAAAGTACATTTAGAAAACTATCTTTTATAAAAGAATATAACTCAAACTCTGTGAAGTAATAATGCAGTATTCAAATGAAATAATTATTATTTTAAATATAGAATTTTCATTAAAAATAATACTTAACTACAATGCATAAGAAAAGATGGAACATAAATTTTTAAAAATTAAAAAATTAAAAATTAAATAAAATTTAAAAGTAGAATGGGTTGCTTTTACAAAACCTGCCTTTAAAACCAAAATTCTCAAAAATTAATCATGTATCTGAAATAAAAAGAAGAATTTTTTTTTTAATATTTTTTTTATTATTGATAGATAATAGTAACAAATTTTCAATGGACCTGCCTTTTAAAAATCAAATGTTTAATTTTTAAAAAATTATTTTAAAAATATACTAATTTATAAATTTTAAATTATTTATCTGTGTAAATCCTGACAGTCTATTTTCAATATACAAGTTAAATACTTCTAAATCAATTAGGAAAAAATTGAGAAAAATTTTAAATTCTCATTATTTTTCACATTAAGAATAAATACTGATGTTAATTTAATATCGTTTTCTAAGATGTTTAAACGCGCCTGACGGCTGGTGACAAGCCCTCTGGCGATCAGTGCCACAGGTATTGGGTTCGAGTCCCACCGGTGCCATAAATGTGTGTAGGGTTCGGAACCCCCTTTAAACCTTCTGTCCTATCTAATATGACAATAGAGTGTAGGGTCACAACCCTACCCAGTAAAAAGAAAATATTCTCTGTCTCAAAATCTGCCAGTAAGCAGATGGCCTTGGCCGACTATGGGGCTGTTGCCCTTTGAAGAAGAAGCTTAAAAAATGTTTATCGTTTTAAATATGTGGATAAAAAAAAAAAAACATAAAATGGTTTTGAAGAATAATTCTTACTCATTTTATATTTCAGCTTCAATTTTAATAATTTTTTAAAATTTTTATTTAAATATTCTCTATTAACTAGGGGAAAAAATGTTAATTTTCAAAACAAAGTTAAAATTTTTATCAATTATTGTAAATGTTTTAGTCAAACAAGTAGTTAGTTAAAAAAAGTTTTTAGTTAATATTTATTCGGATTTTTCAGTAATAAAAAAAGGCAATGCAATGGAATAAACTTTGATATCTTTTATCATAAAGAAACTACCATAGAGTTTTAAAAGAGTTATAAATTTGACCCCTTTTTATGTTTTTCACCATCAGTGGCGCAACAGCCCCATAGTAGGCCAAGGCCGTCTGCCTACTGGCAAATTTCGAGACATGTGATATTATCCTTTTTACGAGATAGGTAGGGGGGATAGGGTTCTCCCTACACCAATGCTCTACTGTCATTTTAGACCAGAACCTACAGTTTAAAAGTGGATTCCGAACCACTACAAACATCCCTGCCACGCCAGAACTCGAATCGAAACCTGTGGCACCGAGGGCTAGAGCGTTAATCAATCAGCCAATCAGTTCCCTTTTGCACGCATTAAAGACCTTTAGATGCATTTAAAATGTATTAAAGACATTAATGCATTTTTGCATTTTGAAGAGAAAAGAGACAAAAAAAAAAAACTATAATTGTATAAAATTTTCAAAAAAAAAAGCGTATGATTAAAAAAATTTCCAAAAATATACCTGCATCTTAAAATGGTTGTTTTTTCCCTGTACTCAACTTAAAAAAAACTGTTGTATAACAAATAAAAAAGAAATGTAAAAATATAATGTCCTTGAATAAGAAATTATCATTAATTAAAAAAAACGTTGGTAGAATTTGTAACGTTCATGAATAATTAAAGGAAGATGACCCCAGACTAAGGAAAATTTATAAATTACACCTATTTCTTGTGGTCGTAATTTTTTATTTTACTCAAAATATTATAAAAAACTGTGAATGAAAAATGACAAAGAAAATTAATATAATTAGCAAGTCGATTTTCTGTTTGATTTCATTAATGGATTTTTAAATTTGGTAAGAAATAATATTTGGATTAAATTTTAAATTATCGATTTTGAAATTGCCTTACTATGTTTTAATTCATCTTTCAATCTGGTAATATATACGATTTTTAAAATGAAAAGAGAAACCAAAACCACATATTTAAAACATGATAAAAAAATGGAATAAAATTAAGAGATACTTAATTTAAAAAATTTAAAATAATTACAGTTTTTGATACAATATACGTGTTTAAAAACTCTTAGCTTCTTTTAAATTTATGTGAAATTTTTAGCTACCATTAAAATTTATTAATTATACACTTTAAATTAATAAGTTTAAGGTGAAGCTTATTTTTAAAATTTGTGCAATATAATTTAAGTTCTAATGTATATTTATTAACTTCATATAATATTTAACTGAATAAAATAAACTAAAATAATGACTAACTTTTTGTATTTATATTATTATAAATCTTTCATTATAATTCACTTATTTTATTTGCATAGCACGTATTAATTATTTTTAAAAAATTATTCAAATCTGTAGCTATTCTAACTCTCAGTTTCTATTCTTATAATCTAAATCTTATAACAGCACTGAGCTTCAAATTTCTTATATTTTCTAATTCTTCTTATTTGGATTAAAGGATAAAAATCTTCAAAAGAATTACTTAGTGCGTTAATAAGAATAATTAGTGAGTTAAGATAAGAATAAAAATGACAAACAGATAATTTAAATCTACTCATCCGATCATATATGAGAATATGATATGAGAAAAATATATATCAATTATATATTTTCTCATTTGTAGTGATGTAAAATTTTATGTATAATTTCTGAAAAATATTGTTTACTACCATTAAGAAAAATATCTGTGCAACATTTAAAAAAAATTGCTGGTTTATTTCAAAATGCGCCAAGGAATTTAGCGAATACATATGAAGAGAAATTACGATTATTTCTGATTACGTAATGAAAATATATTATTTCCCATAAAAGTTTATTTTATAAGGTATATCTCCATTTAAAATATTTAAAAGCCAGTTTTAAAAACAACACCTTAAAACTTACAACTTAGTTCATTTTTAGTCACTTGTCATTATTTATTTGAGGACAGTTTTTATCAGTACAAACACATAATTTATTAGATTGCCACCATCCCTTCGCTTCTCTCTTTTTCCTAAGTACATAATGAAGTTCAATAAATTAAATTATTCAGAACCATGGAATGTTATTTAAAAAGTAATTATTATTATTCCGTCAGCATCAGTAGCACGACAGTCCAGGGTGGGCCAAGATTTTCCTTTGAAGAGATTGCCATGCATTCCTCTGGTAGACAATGGTCTTCCAATTCTTAACCTTTAGTATAACAAAATATTTTTCAACTGCGTCTATCCATCGCATCTTGGGTCGTCCTTTTCTCTTTGTACCTGTGGCTTTGTCAAAACGAGCCTTTTTACAGGGTTTAAACCATTCATTCTAAATACACGAGCAACTCAGTTTAGCCTATTGATTTTAACAAGTTTTATAATATCTGGATCTTTATGGCATTTATAAGTTTCTGCGTTGTACCGTCTTGTCTAAAAATCACTTTCCCTAACATCTCCAAGAATAGCCCTTAAAATCTTCCGCTCAAATATATCAAATAGGCTTCGTCAGATCTTGCCGAAGTCCATGTTTCAGAACCATAGACCAAAATAGATCTAAAGAGGGTTTTCTATAACAAGAATTTATTTTTCTGCATATGAACTGTCATTTAAACAGATTTCTGAACCCATAAAAGGCTTTATTGGCTGACACAATTCTATTTTTATTTCAGGTAGCATATTATTTTGACAATTAATTTCTGGTCCTAAGTATTTAAAACTAATTACAGGTTCAAAGGTTTAAGTGCCTAAGATAATATTGGGTGTATCCTGACAAATTTTTCTATTATTATTTCCATTATTAATATAATTCTTTCATTATTTGTATTTTTCGTTCTTGTTTTAAATTCTCTAAAGAAATTTTTAATGTAGCCAGATTATATAACGGGATTTAGTACCAATACTTCGTTATATAGATTTGGAAGATATTGTTATAATATTTATTAAATAAATTTCCCTCTTGTTAATGAATAAAAATTATATACATATGATATAATATATAAAATAAAAAAATAACCCGAATATTTTCATTTATTATTTGATTTATCAGACTAGGTCTTTCGTGAAAGAGAAAAATGTTTATTTTTTTTTTTCAAAATTTACATGAAAAGTTTGGATTATCTTAAGTTATAATTTGAAAGGAAATAGTTATAACAAAAATAATAATCTGTAAATAAAATAAATAAATATATATATATAATGAAAAAATATAATATACCAAAGCTTATTGTACAAAAGTAGAGAAATGTAATTGTATCTTCTCTATATTAAAAAAATAAATAAACAAATAAAAATTAAATAAAAATAAAATCACGTTTCTTTTTTATAAAAGTGCAAATTTATTCTTTTGTAGGGATTTTGTTAACTGAAGCTTTTCACTGTTTACTGTAGCACGAGCTATTTGATGATGATACAAAAATTTAATCACTAAGTTAACTGGAATAAATTTTATAACTTTCATTAACAACTTAAATTCATTTTCGGAAAAGATGACAACATTTAGGCGTCTTTATTGCTTTGATTAATAATTCATTATGCTCATTTAAATGAAATATTTACTAATCTAATCATATTTTTGCAAGTTACATGTAGTGAGAAACTTTCACACTATTACTGATTTTAAGAATAACATTTCATTATGCTCAATACGGATTTGCAAATAGGATAAAGTTGCCATGATTATTTTGACAACAAATAATTTGAATTCGGTTTCATAGATAATCAACTCCGAGTTCCTATTTTGAATATAAAGTATTCCAGCGCATTGAATAGCAACATTCATTTAGAGAAATGTTTGTTCACCTTAATTCATTCTCGAGTCATTTATTTTTGGAATATTTAAATGCGATATTTAAAATTTAAATATGTTCAACATTTATTAGTTTCAAAATATTCTCTTCGAGGCGACAGTAATTTATAGCCTTGCAACTTAAATTAAGAGTATGATTCCTTTAGAAAGCAGTGGTTCTTTAGACAAATTATTCTTAAAAAGTGCGGATTCCGACCTTAAGGAGTTCACGTAAAAAATTTATGAAAATTGGTCTTTTATAAAAAATTTTTACTTTTATTTTTAGAAATGATCCATCTTAATAATTTGTTATTATTGACATTATTTTTTACATAATGCTATAAATACAACAGACACTTTTATTCAATTTGTAATTTTTGTGATTAATTACATATATTTTGAAAAGTTAATTTATTACTTATATGTAAATAAAATACAGACTTCATATATATATTTTTTTATATTTTTTATTATTTTATATATTATACGTTTTTATATTTTTGAACACAGAACTATTTTGGGTGCCGTTGGAAAGTTTCAAATTTGAAAGAAGGTTGAGAACCCAAAAACAGTTTAACACAATTACATTTTTAAGAAGTGTTTATAATAAGAAAAAGAAGGAGGGGAGGGGAGGAAAATAATCTTTATCTTTATTTCAACTATTTTAACTAAACATAACAATTATCACATACAGCAATATGCAGTAACTTATAGTACAACTTATCTGTGTCTGTGATTACAATAATATCATTATCTTTATTTCAACTAATTTTAAATTAAACATAACAATTATCATATAAATTGTATGCAGTAACATATAAAATTATCTGTGTCTGTGATTACCAATAAATGGGGTGTTAAAGAAGAAAAAGAATCATTATCTTTATTTCAACTAATTTTTAACTAAACATAACATTTATCATACGACGCAGTAACTTATAATATAACTTACACAGTGTAACTTTATAACTTACTTAGTTATAGTATAACTTATAGTATATTGTACGCAGTAACTTATGGTATAACTTATCTGTGTCTGTGATTAGCAATAAACTGGGGTTGGGAAAGAAAAGAATATCTTTATTTCATAATTTTTAACAGCAATACGTAAC
>BPLR01005562.1:0-16951 GCA_021605095.1 Caerostris extrusa | reverse complement strand
CATTAAAAATTAAGCAAAAGATATACGTGTATATAAAAGTATACGAATATTTAGTTATACAAAAATCTTCCCGATTTCAAATGTTAATTGAACGCCAACTATACATATAACAAAAATTAACTTTTGAAAAATTGTAGCAAAACAAACGTGTTGTGCTGCTATTAATGATACAAAAAAACAATCTCAAGGGCTCCTAATTTTCGAACATTTAACATTACAAATCATTGAAGTTTCATGTGGACACCATATATAATTTGCATTTTTACTTTTTAGCTGTAAATCTTTTGTTACATGTTCATAAAACACACGAAAAATACATTTTTAATTCCCAATCACATTTTAGAAACTGTTTCACGAGGGGTTCTGAGAATTACTTTTTCACACTGGCCTGAATGGCTGGTGCTCTCTCGGTACCACAGGTTTCCGGTTCGACTCCCGCTATGGATGCTCGTAGTGGTTCTGAATCGAGCGTTTAAGCCGTAAGTCCGGGTCAAATATGAATTGAGCGTAAGGCTCACAACCCTACCCAGTAAAAAGTCAGCGTCACGGAGCGAAGTCAGACCTACGGGTGCTCCATCACAACAGAAGCTTATTAAATTAAAATATTTACTTAAACTATTATTTTTGCATTTTTAAATTTAATAAAAATTTTTAAATACTAACAGTAATTTCTCTCCTTTTTTACACAGAGCATGTGCTCTTTCAATATTTTCTAAATCAATAGCTTAAATATGTAAATTAACAATTAAGAACTTAAATTGTTATTCCGGAGGTACAGGGTAATCCCTAAGTACTCCAATCAAAAACTAGCCTCTACTCTACTCACAACAGAAGCTGTCTGCTTTACTTCAACCATAAGTCCATACGGATTCATGGGCTTGGTCTAGTTGTTTACCAAGCGGGATAAGAAACAACTAATCACACAATATGTTGTTTACATTACAAAAAATAGCTATTCTATATACTGTAGAACTTCTTTACGCCGAAAACCTCACAACTCTAAAAATTTTTTGTTCCCTTCCTTCAAGCCCCAAAACCTCCATTACACGAAATTTCAACCCTCTATAAGCTCCGAAATAATTAGTCAAATCCTCACAAGCCATTTTGGTATATATTTTCCCTCCGTAACTCCAGAAAAAAAAAAAATGGAACATTATCTCGAACATTAGCAATTTTGATTTTACAATCTTTTTTTTTACAACCTTTACAACTCGATCATTTCAAACTAATTACCTATATAGCTCGAAGAAAAATAAGTTACCGATTTTAAGGATTTTGCCAATGCACGTGATTGTTTCTTAGAAAACAATGTATGAGAGTATATAGTAAATAGAATAACCAATTCTATGAAATATTCTTAGTATAATTCTTATTATTGCTATTGATTTCATTTGAATTCTAGCGATAGATAGAGAACGATCGAATTGTCTAAAAACAAATAAATAATTTTACTTTTTTTAATACATATTTTTAATTTTAAGGTTGTTTCGGAAATTATTTTGATTTTTTTTTATTGTAGTGCATAATATAACTTTTAAGTTTCAAATAAACATGTTTATTACCTCCACAATTTTTATTTATTTTATCTGACTCAAAATAAGTCAGAAAGAATCTAAACCTCTACAAGTCGAATATTTCCTTACAAAATCCGCGTAAGTCGAAATCCTCCATAAGTCTAAAACTCGAACTATTTGGCGTAGTTCGACTTACAGAGGTTCTATTGTATATTGTTTATATTTTCACACAAGCATCATACACGGAATACTTTTGGCTAAT
Organism: Caerostris extrusa; assembly: GCA_021605095.1. Taxonomy (NCBI): domain Eukaryota; kingdom Metazoa; phylum Arthropoda; class Arachnida; order Araneae; family Araneidae; genus Caerostris; species Caerostris extrusa. Next base: position 15,175 of record BPLR01005562.1, on the reverse strand, counting down.
TGTGCTTTTCATTGTTTTTAGCAATTTCTACTGGTGTTACCTCACTAACGCACTTAAACTAGAGGAAATTTCGTATTAATTTCACTTACCTTTCTAGTCCTACTCACAGTTTAGAAGATATCCCCTTTATTCATTATGATGTAATCGGTCTATTCAAATATTTCCTCAACACTTTTCATTAATTTTACTTGCACAAGTAATAAATCACAATATTTATAATAATAATAAAGATGCAGGCACATAACCCAAATCTGCATCGGGCAACTGACAACAATAAACTGAGTGATAAAAAATTCGCAGACGAAGTAAGATTACAGTTTATATGGTTACAGTTTCGTAAAAGTTCTAGATATAAATGTAACTTTTTCGTCAACTGGTATGAAATAAATAAATATTTAAATGTGAGAGAGTAACAGAATATTAAGATGAACTGAGAGAACATATATACATATATTTTTTCGTATTTATGCTATCATTTTTTAAAAACATCTAGATGTATTTGTGTGATGAAACTTTGATAGATATTAGGTTGGACCGTCAAATACCATTTAAATAGCCAGCGGGTTACTTTATTCATCATCATCATCATCATCATCAGTGGCGCAACAGCCCCATGGTGGGCCAAGGCTGTTTGACTACAGGCAGATTTCTAGACAGGAGATGTGTTTTGTTTTTACGGGATAGCGTTGTCAGCCTTACGCCCAACAGTCATATTAGACCGGGACCTACGGTTTAAATTGATTCCGAACCACTACAAACATCCACATGGCATCGGCGGACTCGAACCCCAAACTTGGGGCATCGAGCTCCAGAGCGTTAGTCACTCTTCCATCCGGCCCCTTATGTATTTATTAGTTTTTAAATATATTATCAAGATGTATTTGAGCTATGAAACTTTGATAGATATCAGATTGGATATTTTTATAATAAATCAGCAATGTAAGAATAAATTTCATAGCCTTTTTTTCCTTGCTAACCTGTTCCAACAAGTCAATTAACACATTTAAGGGTCAATGGATTATTTTTATTAGCTATGTTGTAATGTTTTGGGCTTTGTAAAAATTTGAGGTTTGAAACCACACAAACTCTTAGAAAATATAGGAAGATGATATTTTTATGAAATTGGTGTGTTATTTATTAAAATATTTACACGTTTTCAAAGCATTTTCAGTTCAAAGATACTATTATGGAAACAAAGAGCCAACTAGTTCTTAGAAACAGAAATCAACGGAACCCACCCAAATGGTTCTCAAGAACCGAATATTCCCTCCTTTTCAGGAATGCTTAATAATGTTTACATATTGACAACCACAATCTGAATTATGACTTCAATTTTTAGTTCTTTTATCACTTTTTAAATTTGCTTGTTTAATTTTTCCCTTTTTATTTATTTCATTTTTTCTTTTTAAAATTCTCATACACCTCTTTTATCACATTAACTTCTTTCTTTTTTGCATCAGAGCAGAAATCTTTTTTAGCATTGGAACTCAAGCTTTATTTAATGCTGTCTGTGAAATTAAAGCTTGCTTGCTAATTTGAATGATTAGAAAATAGAATTTATGTACATTCCTCGTCATGAACTTGCGGGTTAGAGCTTACTTTATTTATTCATTTTGGCTGTAGGGTCTTTCATATAAGCTTTTATAATTCTCTCCTTACTGTTTTTATTTGTTCGCCGTTCTTTTTCATTAGCGCAATAACTCCATAGTGGCCCAGGATCATCTGCCTACTGACAGACTTCGAGACAGATGTTTTCCTTTTTACGGAATAGGGCTATCAGCCCTACAGTCATATATTAAACCGGACCTAGTATTTAAAGTGGATTTATAAACATCCATTGTACCGCTGGGACTCGAAACCCGAAACCTGTGGTACCGAGCTCTAACCACTCCGCCTTCAGGTCCCCACCCCCTCGAAATAAATGAAGAATTATCCATCTAGGTTTATTATACTCTTCTTGTCATGGGATACTCGTACTTTTTTTTTTCCTTTTACAGACCCCTGTATTCATTTTTTTCTTTCTTTTTTTTTTGTACTCACTGTATTTCCATCATTTCTGCTAGAATGAATAGAAATACAGAGAATGATTACAAAGTCTTTTAGCTAATTTTCTGTTAATGTGGCGGTGCTCGAACCCGAAATTTGTGGCATAGAGTCATAGTCACTCAGCCACCAGGCCCCCTTCTTGTTTGTTCAGTTTCTGTAAATAACCAAGCAAGTTTTTCTAAAATTTCTCGAATCAAATGTAGCTTTGCGTAGAATCTGAAGTTATCCATTATTGTACAATTCATTTCCTATTCATTTGCAAATATGTTTTTCTAAAACTTTCAAATGTATATTGCATATCACAACACCATTTATGCAGGATTCGAATTAAGCATGAAAACTATATATATTTCTTCTTATTTCAACAATGTTTATTAAAGTAAGAATAACAAAATAATAGAATATACAACTTGATCTATGTTTTTTTTTTTTTTTTTACTTAACCATTCTTATTTCAGCAATTCTTGTTTGTAGTTCTAGAATCTTACAATTCTTACTTTATTCTTAATTATTTCATTTCTCTCTATAATACTTAATCCTGTTGGAATAAAGTTAAATATGAATCATTTAATTAAGTAACATTAGGTAAAAGGATCCTATTCTCAGGAACTTTGAAATATAGTCTATCTTTGCATTGATACCCAATGCAGAAATTGAAAGAAAACAAATTATTATCTTGAACAAGTCGTAAAATAATTTTAAATCATCAAAACTTTTATTTGCTTAATTTTTGTAATGTGATACAAACAACGTTAAGCGTTTTAGTAAAAGTGAAGCCAAATAAAAATTCAATAAACCACATAACCATTTAGTATGGATCTACCATGTTTCCCAAAATAAAATGTGTTAAAAGTTAATAGATCTTTCTTTCAAGGGCGGTTGATCCTTACGTTAGACCAGTGGATGGGCAAACTTTTTCGGTTGTGGACCAAAAAAAATCGAAAAAAAAAAAAAAAACAAAACATTGAATTACATCAATTTTCTTATATGTCTTTTAGAATGTGTGTGTGTGTGTGTGTGTGTAATATATATATATATACAGTGTGATTATAAAAAGAACTTTCTCCATATACGAAGCCCCAGCTATCATACCATTCACAGAAACTGAAAGAAATTTTGGTTTAAGGTATACACTAAAATAATCATGAAAAATAGCAGTTAAACTGTAACAGTTGCGGTTATAATGACACGATTTCGAACATTTCAAATGGAAACACCTGCATTTTTAAAATTGGAATGTGATATCCATAATGAAAAACCACACATAACATTAGAAAGGTAACTGCAACAGTGCTAGATAAATCCAGTAGTAGAAAATTGAGGAAAACCAATAATTACAGAATAGCAGCATAAAGCAATACATTTGAATGTATTTCAAATTTTCTACATGACATCCTTCACATAAAATGACACTTTATGTGCTGTAGATGGTGGATAGCACTGAAGCACATACAATGACCACAAGAATCTGTTGAACCTGACGTTTGATGGCATCTTTCAAATCAGACGCAGTTTGCAGATTAAATGCATACACTTTTAGATTTCAGGTATATAATTTCTGCATCTAATTTTCCTTGTTCATTAATGGATTTCTCTAAAACAATTTTAACAAATCTCTTATATTTGTATTGTTCTTTTTTTTTTTAACTTTGAAAATTGCAGAGCAATTATCAACTGCATTAAATTTTTTAAAAATCATTCATATTTACAATTGATACATCTAAAAAGTACAATAAGCAATAAGTTTTATGTCGGTTTATGAATGAGACCAATATACAGTTTTGTGTTGATTGATAAAATAATTTTTTAATAATTCTTTTTCAGTATTCAGTATATAATATAGATAATTTATATTTTTATTAATCTTTCTTTAATAAACAATTAACAATATTATCCAATTGATCATGTATAAACAACTGAATGGATCTGCATTGAAGTGTATAAAAAGATAGTTCAGTTAAATTTGTATTTTAATTTTTGATCTTCCCATCTATATAAACATATAGTTATGATGATGGTCAACCTATCTTCGTTAAAAATATTCCAGAGTAGGTAGTTTGCAGTCTAGCATTATAATAGGTTAGATGATACCCAGACTTTTGCTATAAGTAAAAGGGGAGAATTACAGTTTTAGTTTAATTTAGAAATCTGAAAATAAGATCTCGGTTGCTGACACCTTCACCCTGATAAACATTATTTGTGAGAAAATATCATCACTTAGAAAAGTATAAGGGATGTAATGTTCTCGATATATGACATAATAGAAAAATCTGTCAAATTCAAATAAGCACTAGGATTGTCGATTTTTGTTTATCACCATAGCCAATCATTTTTCAGAGCAGTTTGATGAAGATTGCAACAATTTCTGAGTGGTTGTATCCCATAACACCATTGGAGTCTGGCAAAAATTATGAAACCTACTTTTTAAAATCACAAATTTTGAAAAAATGTTACACTATCCTCATGTAGCAGGCAAAGAAAATATGTCCATTGAGCAATCTAAACGTTATTATTAGAATCGACTCCAATATCTGAAAAGCTTTTACATTTCCTTTTTCATTTAAGTCCCCAACGATTATTATTAAGATGCATTATTTTTAGAATGCTTAAAAAGAACATGAGAAGTGAACCACAAACAATAAGCAGAGGATGAGGATCTTAATTGAATGATTGTCAATGGAAGGCTGAATTCTATAGAAGTTCTGAACAATCTAATTGTCAATGAAATCTAATAATAAATAGGCAAAAACAAGTCCACTGAGAAATATAAACATTAGAATTGACTCCAATAAATGAAAAGAAAATTTAAAAATTTTCAGATATTGGAGTCGATTCTAATGTTTACATTCTCAATGGACTGTTTTGCCTGTTTATTATTAGATTTGACAATTAGATTGTTCAGAAGCATAAATTCAGCCTCCTTCCATTCACAATCATAGTGAAGTTATTCAATCATGAGGTAAGATCTCATCTCTGCTTGTGTTCGTGGGTTCACTTCTCATGTTCTTTTAAGCTTTTCTATAAATATTGCATCTTAATAATAATCATTAATGAACTTAAATGGAAAGAAAATTTTAAAAACTTTCAGATAAGTCCACAACGATTATTATTAAGATGCAATATTTATAGAAAGTTTAAAAAGAATATAAGTGAACCATAAACAATGAACAGGGGATCATTAAGAATCTATAGTAATTTAACTATGCTTGTGAATGGAAGACTGAATTCTACAGAAAGTATGAACACTCTTAATTGGCAAGGCAATCTAATAGCAAACTTGGGAATCTAACACGAAACAGACAAAACAAGTCCATTGGGCAATATAAACATTATTAGAATCGACTCCAATATCTGAAAGCTTTTACATTTTCCTTTCATTTAAGTCCTCAATGATTATTATTAAGATGCAATATTTATAGAAAGCTTAAAAGAACATGAGAAGTGAACATAAACAATAAACAGAGGATACTGTTGTAATTTAACTATGATTGTGAATGGAAGACTGAATTCTATAGAAATTATAAGCTATTTACTTGACAAGACATTCTAATAGCAAACTTAGCAAGGATAACTTTGAGGGGAAAAAAATTAAAACAACATCTCAATTTTATAAGAGTTATGACACAAAATAATACCCAATGAAAAGCAATGTTGAAAAAGGTAATTAAGACATTTGCAATTATTTCATAACAAAGTATTTAATTATTTTTTAAAAAAATAATATTTATACATAACAATAAGTTTAATATACACAGAAATAAAATTATAAAAAGCAAAACGTAATATGTTAATAAATTCAAGAAAAACATAACATATATAAGAAACATTAAATTCATCAAATAGATCTTGCATTATTTTTTTAAATAAAATGTTACTTTAATGTCAAAAAGCTTCATACAACTATATAATGAATCAAATATAAGATAAAATTATCCTTAATTTAATGTCTGTTTTTAGTATCTAGCTTCATTTTAAAAATGTATTTACTATCATGTGTAGTAAATATCTAGCTCTTTATCATCGCATAGCAGTAAAAAGACTGTTAAATCATCATCAAGTGAACATTCCTCCATTTCTGGATTTACAAATGTCACTGTCATATTAAAAGTCTCCTCTTCTGCTTTGTTGTTTCTTCAATTTGTACAATATCTAAGAAGAAAAATTGCAAGGCTTATATATATATATATAATAAAATTTAAGAACATATATTTTCTTAGAATAAAGATAAATTCTTTAAATAAATAAATTACTGTTCTACTAATTATAAACTCTACATTTTATAAACAACTGATAAATATATTATATAGTTAACTTTAAATGTATAAATTAGCAAAGTTTTTGTGAAATTCATAATTGTTAATGATATAATTAAAAAAATGATATAATAGGATGTGTTTTAAATTTGTTTTTTAAATTAACAGTAGAAAGTTTTGAAAAGTAAAAATTTATTATGCATTTGTGATTCAATTTACACACACAATACAGCTCAAAATCTTAAAATTAATTCTACATAACATTGTGAAACAAATATTAGAGTATCAATTATTTATAACAATTTTAAAAGCACACATTTAAAAAACTTCTTGTTCTAGAATTTGTACAATATCTAAGAAGGAAAATTGCAAGTGTTTAAAATATATATATATATAACAAAAATTTCAGAACATATCTTTTTTTTTCTTAGAACAAAGATAAATTCTTTAAATAAAACGGTGTTCTACTAATTATAAATTATACTTATTATCAACAACTGATAAATATATTATTACACTAAGTTATTCTCTTTAATGTATAAATTAGTGAAGTTTGCTGAAATTCATATATTTTAATGATACATATCAATAAAAAATGGTAAAAAGATGTTTTAAATATGGATTTTAATTTAACAGTAGAAAATTTTCAAAAGTAAAAAAATTGTTATGTATTTGCGATTCAATTTACACACACAATACAGTTCTCCCCGCTAATTCATGTTACCAAAGCAGAAATCTTAAAATTAATCTAAACAATATTGTATGAATTATTTATAAGAATTTTAAACACACGATTTAAAAATGCTTACAAAAATACCTGATATTTTAATAAACATGAATAATGCTTTGAACAAGATTTTATGAAAATTTATGAAACACAATGTATTATAGTTTCATGTATTCTGCTATAGAATTATATATATTAAATTGTGTGTATTAATTATGTATTTTAATATAGAATTTAAGTGAAAAAAGACACTTAATAAATTATGCCATCACCATAATTACACACACAATGTTACATGTATAATATAAGAATAAATAAGATGGTGGTGGATATTTCTTTTAGTAGAATAAGAATAAACATTAAAAAACATTTCTAAAAGTAGTAAAGGAACAGGCAGATATTTAAGTAATTACTATTTAACATGTTCTACAATAACACTATATGATTAAATTTTGTTTTGTGCTTTTAATAAAACAATTAAACTTAAATAAATTATTGAATGATTGGTTTATGCAATTTAAGCAAAGATTAAAATCAAAAACTCAATAATTTACTTATATTTTACAAGAATTATTCTATTAATATTTTGAGAAAATAATGTAACTATACAGATAGTATTTGAAATATACAAGAAAACATAATTTATAAAAAAAATAAAACTAACATAATAATAATAAAAACAAACGAAACAAAACAAAAAATACATTAACAGATAAAATGACTTTTTTTTAGTGACGACTAATTCAATTTTTTTTTTTTTTAGAACTCTTGCCAGGAAAGTTGTTTTATTATAGTGAACAATTAAATTTATCCACCAATAGTATAAAAAATAAATATTTTTTTTTTTAAATATTAGGTACAATAAATGACAAATAAAAGATAATACATTAAATGAATGCAGGTCAATAAATATTTTAAAAAATCATTTGAAGTGAGAAATATAAATAAAAATTTCATTTTTTTTCTCATAAACTAGCACAGTTATGAATTTTTATCTTTTATTCTATTCTCAGAAATGAGAAATTCTTGCTTGTACATTATCTTTAAAACAGCCTAATTGTACTTTTTTTCAAAAGTGAGTTATTCTGTTAAAATATTTGCATATTTTATACAAACTAAGATCAATATAATGCTAGCACTTAATTTTGTTGTATAGAAAGAGCTGTGCCTCAACCCTTTCTCACCATTAAATGTCATAATATTTCATACACTATACTTTATTTACATTGAAGAGCCAACACATTATGACCACCCCTACATTTTGCAATGAACTCGCCTGAATGACGTGGAAGGCACGTGATCAGGTGGAAGTGGTATTTAACTGGTATTAAGTGGTGGTATTAATCCATGCCAAGGCGGGTTGAAGCTGTGTTGGGCGCCAAAGGTGGGCCAACCCGTTATTGATGCGTGGTCATAATGTTTTGGCTCTTGAGTGTATATGTCCAGACATTTATAATTAAAGTTAACATAATTATTTCTCCTTCTACCAACAATCACAGCTTCATTAAATAACATTATAGTAAAAAAAAAAAAAAAAAAAAAAAATTAATTACATCTATCATTTACTCTCAAACAGAAAAATGAAAACGAGTTTTAGTATTTTTAAACATGTGCTGAGAATTCTTATTTCTAAATTAATAAAAAATACAAACCTTAAAGCAATACCTGTCACTGTTTACTAGTGACAGTTACGAAGATCATGTAACTTTCTGAGAAAATGCCGACTTAGATGGCTTATCATAAATATCATTGAACTGTAAATCACTTGAGCAAGCATCAGTAGATGGACAAATATCTAAAATAATAAGATGGAAATAAACTTCTTTCAGTGCAATTGTAATAGAATTAACTTTTTAAATTTGTTATTATCTGAAGTAGTCAGATGAATTATATATATAAAAAAAAAAAGATGATTAGATTTAATGAAACTTAAGTAATAGGAATCAAATTTAATTAATAAATAGTAAACAACTGAAAGGAATAATTTTTATTATAGTTGAAATACTTTTGAATAATTCTTAAACTGTTTATTTAGATAATTGACATTAAATATGATTCATTTCCTCAAATATATATATTTTATCCTTCATCATCGCAGTGTATTGTTTATTTTGCATAACATTTGGATAAATTGAGATAAAGCAACTTATGCTAGCATAAATCTCAAAAGATCTGTCAATCAAAAATGTATTAAAACCAAGCTTTAATTTGTTTTCCTAATTTAGATTAAATAACTAATTTTGTAATTAGACAAAAAAAAAAAATAGACATGAATTAATAAATGATAACCACAATAATGATCAAAAAAATGATAAGTATTTCAGTATTCACAATCTCGTTCAGATGAAGGTTACATTTCATTATTATTTTGTCTAAGCATTGTTAGAAATTTTTTCATAATAAAAATTTGATATAAAAATTAAAAACTTAATAATCCTTATCAATGAGAATGTGATTTGCAACATTAATATATAAAAAATACAAAATAAAGAATACATTTTCTTTGAATTATTGTGAATAAATAGCATGCAAATGAAATTTTATAATAAAAACAATAAACATAATTTTCAAAGAAATAATTTAAAAAGTACATGAACACACTCATCAAGTTATAAAATTTAAATCAAATTATTTTTAAAATATACACTTCTCAAAAATTTTTTTTTAATTAAATATTAACAAATGTTATTAGTTAAAATATTTGTTAATTTTTTAATTAGGAAATTCAAAAAAAAAAAAAAAAAAAGTATATTTCTAAAGATGATTTGAGGTACAGATTAATGATATTTTAACTTTAAGCTGATTATTAAGATTTATATTTAACTTCAAAATTTTATTCTGCTGCTGAATAATTACATACATACAATATTTAAAATTCATAAAATAAAATAAATCCTTTGAAAGTAATTAAATTAATTTAAAACATTTAGATCTCTTTTATAAAATCTATGCCAACAGTGTATGTAAATATAATAAAAATATTGATAATCTCAGCAATCCATTTTCAAGTCATGAACAATTTTGTTATTTATTTGTTATCTCAACAATAAAAAGTAATGGAACAAATAAGCCACCAGTTGAATAAATAATCTGTTAAATTAAATAAATCAACGGCTTGTGGCACAAAACCATTTTGAAGCACAATACTTCTCTAATACTTAGATGGACAATACATTAAGTTTAACATACATTAAGAGACAAAAAAATGTATTACAAATATATGTACCTTGGATTATTGGCTTTTATAATTTCTAATCGATTCTTATAATAACTTGCAGTATCACCATCATAGGACTGCATATCTTTTTCAATTCTTGCTTGGTATTTATTTAACCACTCAGTCCATATCAGCCTATCATTTTCACTTTTGCTTTCTTCTGTCATAGACTGATAAGTAAAAATAGAAAAAAATATGAAACTTTAAGAAAAAAATACAAGAAATAGAAGATAAATATTAAAGCAAAAAATGTTTTGAAAATGCAATGAATATATTATAAAAATTAAAAAGAGAAGGTCATATATTTTTAGAAAGGAATTAACAAATAATTTAAGAGGTATATAAAAACTTAATATATCAATAAGCTTAAAACATGCTATTTGAACATGTGAAGCAAATATATGTAACTGCTAAAAAACCCAATTTTTTTAATAAAATATAATTTGCATTTTATAATTATTGAAGTATATTTTAACAATGGCTTAAGACTAAAAAAATATAGTAATATTAATGGAAATTAATATTTAATCCACATTTAAAAATATGCATGTAATAAAATAATACTTAACTCCCATAACATTAGATAAAAAATATTTCAATCGATTGATATTCTAAAGAGACATCGTTGTGTAAATTATGATTTAAAAGCATATAATGGCAGTTTAGATATGTATTTGGAAAGTTAAATTTTTCTATGCTTTTGTAAATGTATAAGTAAAGCTACTTTTAAATCAATTTCAATCTAATGCTTTATGAATTATTTTTTATTACTAATATATCTAATTGGTAAATGCCTATCTTTAATAAAAATTAAATCTACATAAATTTTTATTATTGTGTAGTGAAAGTAGAAACAATGTATTCATACATGACTGAGTTAAAAACTTACACTATAATTGTTCAAGTATATTTTGACATTGTTTTGAGTTGCCTTATTTGCATAAAATTTATAAAAGGACTACAGTCAATCCCTTAAAATACATTAGCTAAATTATAAAAAACTCAAATTTCGATCAAAAGACAAGATTCTCTAGAATAATATAATGCTTTAAAGAAGACAAAAAAAAAGTTAACATTTTAAATAATATTTTTAATAAAAAAGAATGTGAAAAACTATTGCTGTATGTAAATAGTTTAAATATTAGCAAAATCAAGATAGGGTAAAACAACAACCTTTAAAGATTCAGCTTTTTCCCATACGTGATAATTCTGGAGTTAGACGCCAAAATAATGGCCAAGGCACACCGAAAAAAGTAAGATTGATGATGATGATGATGACTAAGACAAAACTCTCTTTATAGCTATGCCTGCTCTTCCAAGCTGTTCAATGATTTCTGGATTAGCACTAGCTATTGCTAGGAATGTTTGCAACTGACTAGAAGGAAAATATTAATGATTCTCACACTCATAGTAAACATATTAGCACAGAAATTATCATATGAAGAAAAAGAATTAACAAAAAGCATTAAGTAATGAAATTTGTTCTGAAAAATATATGTTTGAATAAGAAATTTTATAAAATAAAAACAAATGCTAATAATATAATCTGATCACTCCTTTTAAATGTAGAGTGTTAGTCTCTACATTTCAAAGAAATTTATCAACAAAATTGATCAAATTATATTATTAGATATTTCATAAATGTCTATATATTCTTCGTTGGCATAAGAGTCCCATGGTGGGTCAAGGCAGTCTGTCTAGTGGCTTGTCTGCTTTTTTACACTCTACAGTCATATTAGACCAGGATCTATGGCTTCAAGTGGATTCGAACTACTATCCATGGGGTTGCTGGGATTCGAACCCGACACCTGTGGCACTGAGAATCACCAAACCTGTGAATCGGCCATCAGGCTCTGTATTATATATAAATAAATATCTATAACAGTTACAACTAGCTACAAATTGCATTACTTTCCGTAAAATGTATAAATTCTGAATTAATTAAATTTCAAGTCAATGAATATTTTGTGAAAAAGATAGATTTCATATAAACATTAACACTTAGCATATTTTATCATAAATAACATATACAGGGTGAAAAACCAAAAAATTATTTTGTTAGCAGGGCAAATTGCATTTTTGTAGCAACTTTCAGTGATTTCATAGCAGAGCAATTTACATTTTTGTAGTAGCTTTCTCTCTCAGTGGTTTCCTAGCAGTATATTTTTACATTAACAGTTCTTCAGATTTCAAAGCACATACTAATTAAGTTTATATTATTTAGCAATTGAATGATTGATATGAAATAAAATCACATGATTTGTTCCGCAATTAAATTAAACTAAGGTATACGAAATTCAAAAAAACAAAACTAATTTATTGATGTACTTATAATTAGAATTAGAATTGAATGTTAAAAATAAAACTTTTTCTGTTTAATGCATAGAAAATAAAATAATTTTTTATTTAATGTATATTAATAAGCACATCCATTATTGAATTAGAAATTTCAATAATGGATGTATTTATTAATATTTTTTGAATTTTCTTTATCCTTCTTGCAATTCTTAGTGCTGAATAGTATTATTGCAAATATTGTGCCACTTTTTAATGGGATTTGATATAAAAATATGATTATTAAATTATTTAATGGAAAAATATATTAAATGTTTCTCTAAGTTTTGTTTTGACATACAATTTTACATTAAATGTTATTTAATTAAAATAATTGTAATAAAGTAATTGAATTATTTTAAATGATAGTAAGAAATAAAAGATTCATTTAAAAAGTAACAAATGATAAACTAGTTTTGATAGCGGAAAGAAAAATGTTTTATGGTTACAAATAAGTTACTTTTACTTGTATAAGTGCAATGGTGTTTGTTTGTTTTTAAATTAAATCTAAAATTATATGGATCCAATTTTAGAAAAAAAAAAATCAAAAGGTAGCAGAAAACCCCCAATATTTCTTGCATAAGGAGAATGAATAATAATTACTTATAGATAAATGTCATAAATATGTTTTTAAACATTATTTAACAAATCTTATTTTTGAAAATTTTAATATTTCTAGATATAATATAGTTTAAGCTTTTCTGTAGAAAAAAATGCACTTAAGAAATTCAGTTAATAAGTTAAGTAATTCATGGGAAATTAAACATTGCTGTAATCTTTCAAATGACAGATTCTAGTTAATTTTTAAATTATTATTAAAAATAAAATTATTTCAAAATTTGGACATTATTTAATAAGATAATAAACAAAAAAGGTTCAAATAAAACATATTGTAGAATGTAGAGAAAAAGAGTAACATTGAATACATGTAGAGAAAAAGATTCAAAAATTTTAGAAATTAAAAAAAAAAAAAAATTATGTTTGGTGATGAATAATTTACAAATGTAAAATATTAATAAAATTTCGAATTAATTAAATTTAATGCATTTATTTGAAAGTTATTGTAGAAACATTTAGCAATATATGTTCACAAGCAAATTATTTATCTTATTTGTTCCTATAAAGAACAATAGATGGTACCACAATATCGCCTATAAACATTTAAAAAGAATTTTCGCTCTATGGCAAATGTTGTTGACATAACTAATAAATCGTATTGGCAGCAAAACCTCTAAGATACATAATAAAAAACATAATTCAATATACCATTGGTTAATTCTTATCCTCTAATAACGATCTTGGAAGATAGGTTCATTCATATTGAGCTATTTTTCTGTGTTACTAAATCAACATAAAGGATATATCTCATCTTTTTGGTGCAGTTTGACACATAAATGGGAAATTGGCCGTTTTTAGCAAAAATGTAGCAAAGCATGAATTTGAAGCATTTGATGCAGATTTTCCACCCCGCAGATTTTCCAGTTTAACGTCCCTTTCATATATATCCTTCCTAATTCTAAAATTATTTGAGGAAGATTTTTAAATTTGAAAACAAATTTTGATGCCCATTATGATAAACGGATTAAAAAGAGCAAAATCGTTATTGTGAATGACCCGTTCTTTTACAAATGATGTATTCCGTAAATCGAGAGTGGTTCCTTTTTATTCCCAATGTAATGACACATTCATCATTCCATTATATATTTCTTTGAATACAAACCGCTTATTCCAGATAGCAACGGCTACCGCCATGATCCTTGGGCAGAATCATGGCGTTTTCACCGAGAAAGAAGAGTGATTTTTTTGTTTTTAAACGACGGCATTATAAAAAATATAGCTGAGTGAGTGATCATGTTTAAATATTGAATGTCACTCAATTGTAAACTATTGTATGCATTATTAAATTTTATTTGTTATCCACTAGTTTTCTTTTTGTCTTAGACCCTTATAATCTCATTTAATTGGTGGCAAGTGGTGCTATGTAGCTCAATTTTCTAAACATGTATAGACCATCTGTCCTCTGATATTAATTTAAATTTTCTGTTAATAATTCGAAATAGGTTAAACTCAGAATTTTTTGTGAGTAAATTCACAATCAAGGAATAAGGGTTGTTTTACAGAATTTTTTTGCCTTCAACTTTCGCTGGTAAACTAAAGCTGGATTTCTACCAGAGACTTGGAAGAGCTGGTTTTCTCCTAATCGATTGACATATTCTTTTGGACATATTTAGCCCTGGGGGATTCCATCTTCGATATGACAAGGTAAATACAGTTTAAACAATGAAAATTGCCCAGGGTATGTAAGTAAGTTTTCTTATATTTGCAATCATAAACAAATAAAAGAAAAAAAATTAAATAAAAATTTTGAGCGGGCGTTTTAAATCAAAATTGATCCGTAAGAGTCAGTTTCTTGGATAGCAATATTTTCATGATTAAATAAGCTTTTCATAAAATTTAATAGAGATGCGTTTAAGAAAATCTTTTAAAGAAAGAATGTCAATAGTTTTATAGATATCAGAATTGCATATCAGCAATTTAGCAGATGTAATTTGGTGGTTAGTGATACAGTGATCCACCCAAAAGGAGCAACGAGAAAAG